>JBBPBX010023557.1:6580-30797 GCA_038048925.1 Garcialebias charrua | reverse complement strand
GCTCAAATTTTTTTTTTTTTTTTTTTTTTTTTACAATTTCGCCAGATTTACCATATGGTTTTGATCATTTTAGTTTTTAGCACAGTTTTGTTAGTTTTAGTTTTTAGCTGCTGTTGATTTAGCTGTTTGCTGTGGCTGTGCTCATTTAAACATTTAGGTATGTTTTTGCGTTTTTTGTTTGTTTTGTTTTTGCTTCTGTTCAGCTTGTTTTGAACTTCAACTCACTCATTCTTCAACATATTTCAGCGACGTCTTTAACTCTCATCTTTTACGCAGCATTTTCACAGAAAATATAATTTTTAACGGATCCGGATGCTCAATGCTGCTTTGATTTGTGTAAAGAGTCCACACGCTCAGATGACTTGTTTGTTTGTTTAGTTGTTGTTGTTTTTGCTGTGCTTTGTTTCAAGGGTAACTGTTTGCCGATATGAACTCACTAATGCTTGGGTTGCAGACAAACAGACGAAGCAGCATTATTCTGAGCAGCAGCGCGACCCTCCAAATTCTTCCTTGTCACTAAAACAAAAGTCGGAACATTCATCAAGGGCTCCGGTAGTGCTGAATCTGTGCTCTCCTTTATCTGTGCATCGCATGGTCAGAGCAGTTAACACACACACACACCTGCCCACACAAATGTGGACCCGTCTCCAGGGAGGTTCTTGCTGCCCTTGCCCCGTCCTTTGTTTATGTTTTTTGTTTTTTCTTCCATATTTTTACCGTTTGTTTTGAACGAGTTTAAGTTGTTGTTTTTTTTTTCAGTGACCTCCAGACATTAAATGTAAGTTTGGAATCAAATTTCACATCCTCTGCTTATTTCCGTTTCTTTTTGTCTTTTGAGGTTCCCATAAAAACAACATAATTTGGTTATGTTTGGATTTCTTGCCTAACTTTTTTAAGTTTTTTGAAGGTGTAGGTTTCTTGTATTTACAGTCAACGAAACTGATGTACAAACGTCTAAAACTGGATTTAATAATGAACAGGATTGATAACTTCTGTAAGAGTAGGGCTCAATATTATCATCATTCTTTTTGCAGTTCAGTAATTGATATGCTGGTGATGAACATTCTTCTTCTTCTTTCGGCTTTTCCCTTTTCAGGGGTCGCCACAGCGAGTCATCCTCCTCCACCTCACTCTGTCCTCTGCATCCTCTGTCCTCACTCCAACTACCTCCATGTCCTCTCTAACTGCATCCATATATCTCCTCTTTGTCTTTTTCCTGGCAGCTGCATTTCTAACATCCTTCTACCAATATACCCACTGTCCCTCCTCTGGACATGTCCAAACCATCTCAGTCTGGCCTCTCTAACTTTATCTCCCAGTTGTTCAACATGTGCTGTCTGATGATCTCATTCCTGATCTTATCCATCCTTGTCACTCCTAAGGAGAACCTCAACATCTTCATATGCAGGTGATGAACATTGATACTTAAATATTAAATTGACCTCCTGGAACAAAACCTTCCTGTTCCTGGAGTTAGTAATCAGTCCCTCTTTGTAGGAGTGCTGAACACATAACAGGGAAGTTGACTGATAGTCAGATGAAGCTCAAGACGTCCCAAATTGAATCCTCACTTGTGTTGTCATTTTGTACCCAGACAATACCAGCTTCTCATTCATGCATTAAAACTGTTGTCATTTTGTACCCACGTGCTTGTGTTCAATCCTGCATGCACTGCATCTTTCAGTTGAAATGTGTACCGTACTCCAGTAGATCAAACACTGGATGTTGGAGATGCTGCAAATGTTACATAAGCAAGCTGAGATGGGTACAATATGGGCAAAGACAGTACACAGAGTCCTATGGCATTTGTTTTTTATTTTATTTTTTATTTTTTGTATCTAAAGGGGTTGTTTGGTAGCATGATGGATTGTGATTAGTACTGCTGCCTCACAGCAAGAAGGTTTTGGGTTCGAGGCCTAGGGTATTTCTGTGTGGAGTTTCCATTTTTCTCTGGGTACTTCTGTTTTCTCTCACAGTCCAAAAACCTGCGTCTTCAGGCAGCCTTCAGACCTGGGCCTCCCGCGAAGAGAGTTGTGATCTCAACTAGATATGCCTGATTTAAAAAAAGAGGGATTAATACCATACCATACCAGCTTTATTTATAGAGCACTTTAAACACCCACAGGACCAAAGTAATTGAGATAAATGAATGGAGTTTGCCATTTATCTCCCCTTGCGTCCACTTTTGTATCCATAACCATATTTTAAACAACAGTCTGCAGGTCTGATGATGTTCCTGTAAAAAAATGACATTCAGACATCTGAACCATGATTTCATTTTGACATTAACATTATTCAGAGCCTTTTGAGACACATTTTTCAGAGTTATCTTGATGATCTTAATAATAATAATAATAACAAACTTTATTTGTATAGCATCTTCCTACAATGCCTTGCATTGACCAAGGTGCTTAACAGGATAGAATAATAATAATAATAATAATGAATTCAATTTATAACGCACTTTTCATTAATGAAAATCTCAAAGTGCTACAAGGAGCAACAGAATTAAATGACAATAAAACAAATAGATAGACTACATAAAATGACCAAACAGACACAATATAATAAAAATGAAGGTGCAAACAGCGATTAGTGACCTCACACAGCTCAGTGTCAGAACAAAACCCCCTGCTGGATCTTCTCAGGTGAAATATGGAGCAACAACACTGTTGTCCTGTTGTTGATGCAGCACACATCTTGACTCATACACATACTGCACTGATAGACAAAGTGTTTCTGCCTTCTCTCACTGGCAGGAACCATTTTCTGGGACCGGTCTGCAAACTCGCTATGTATGTGTTGCTTTAAGTCTTACCTGTTCCCTGAGCACAACCGTGGTGTCACATGTCCTTCCTTTTAAGCATGAAATAACTACCGGGTAATTACATGTGAACGAGGGAGAATGACTATTTGAACCTTCAGCAGCGACATATCTGAATTAACAAAGAGGTGTGTAATTATTGTTTTAACAAGAGTAACTTTCTGTTAATTTAGATGGAATGGGGCGACTTAAAATCTGTACTGGAACCAGGAGTCATAACGTGGTCCTGTTCTGTCTTTAACTTCCTGTCCAAGTCTGAGGTCTGCCTATATTTACAGTAAAAGTAATCAAAATTAATAAACTAAAGGAAAAAAAATCACCAAATTGCATCCTGGAAATCCTCCAACTAAAACAATTTAGGTGGTCAAGGCCACCACTGGCCACCCCCTGGCTCCTTCATTGCACCTGATGGTGGATAAAATGTCCCCTTCCACTCATCAGGATCTGTCACTCTGCACGGCCTTGGACAAGAAATAAATAAAAACCTCCATCTGTTCTCCACAGTGTAACTCCTGCCCACTTAAATATTGTTCCACAACATTAAGGTTTACCGTACTTGCATTCCTGTTCAATCCCAGTCCCAAAAAAACATTCATGTTAAAAACTACAAACATTCACACTGATAACCCCCTCAGTGACGGGGGACATCAGTGTACAACTTGTTTATCTTAATCAGTTGATAGCTGAGCTGACATTTCCTTTTTGAGATGTCCAGGTAATAACTGCTGCTTCTCTAGGGCTACATCAGATTAACGGGGTCACCTACGGAGGTGGTCTGAGTGAATCCATTTTTAATGTGCATGGGGTCATTCTGACCTGTATTTAGCACAATCTGAATTCAATTTAAAGGAATCTCTGTGCACTACGATGTTTGCAAATGACATTGGGATCTGTGGTGAGAACAGAGAACAGGTGGAAGAGAACTTGGAGAGGTGGAGGTGTGCAGTTGAATGAAGAGGAATGAAAGTCAGCCGTAGTAAGACAGAGTACATGTGTGTGAATGAGAGGGAGGATGTGAAACAGTGAGGCTACAAGGATCAGAGGTCACAAAGGTGTAGGACTTCAAGGACTTGGGGTCCACTGTCCAGGAAAATGAGGAATGTGGTAAAGAGGTGAAGAAGAGAGTCCAGGCAGGATGGAGTGGATGGAGAAAAGTTTCAGGAGTGATTTGTGACAAAAAGGTGTCAGCAAAGGTCAAAGGAAAAGTTTACAAGACAGTGGTGAGACCAGCTATGTTGTATGGTCTGGAGACAGAGACATGGACAAAAAGACAGGAGACAGAACTGGAAGTAGCAGAAATGAAGATGTTGAGGTTCTCCTTAGGAGTGACAAGGATGGATAAGATCAGGAATGAGATCATCAGAGGTACAGCACATGTTGAACAACTGGGAGATAAAGTTAGGGAGGCCAGACTGAGATGGTTTGGACATGTCCAGAGGAGGGACAGTGGTTTGGACATGTCCAGAGGAGGGACAGTGGTTTGGGCATGTCCAGAGGAGGGACAGTGGGTATACTGGTAGAATGATGTTAGAAATGCAGCTGCCAGGAAAAAGACATAGAAGATATATGGATGCAGTTAGAGAGGACATGGAGGTAGTTGGCGTGAGGCCAGAGGATGCAGAGGATAGAGACGGCAGAGGACTCATGTGGAGACCCCTGAAGAGAGAACAGAAGAAAAAGAAGAAAAAGTGTATTTTGGTGACAATCTCGAAGAGTCTTCCAAAGCGTCTGGGTACGAATTGACCAAAGACACTGAAGAATGATTTAGTAGAGTTACAAACTCACCTGGGACATTCTCCACATGAATGTTGTACTTTTAGCTGGACAGATATTGAGCTCTATCATTTAGGATTGTTAAATATTTTATTAATTATGGCAAAATGTTATATTATAATACAGTATTATCAAAAGTCTGGACCGTACATCTCGTATTATGTCCTAATTTTCCATGTGCACCCTACCCCGCCTACTTCTGTACTTCAGGTGACTGGTAAATTCAGAGTATAAAGACTTTTCTGCACACAGAGGGGAAACTTTGTGTCCTGCCTCTGTGTCACTGCAGTGGAACAGCCGTGCAAAGAGAAACAGCTGACCCATCCATGTTGAGGGTGGGATCCAGTGTGAAGTAGAAAAAAAGTCAAGCAGTACAATAGAAACACGCCATTTGTGTCATCTGAAGATGATTAGTAGTTGATTTAAAGAGCTGTAATGTATGTTGAACCTGTTAAATCATAAAGAACTGTGTCCCTTGACGGCTCCTGATTGACGAACTGAGGATGCTGGGAAACATAAGTGACCGAGGTTCGTTGTCCAACCACACCGAGGTTAAAACTCAGTGAATAACCATTGTAACGTGCTGTGCATTAAAACCCTCGGCCACTCCTGACTGCAGCCCCGTGTCAGGGTTAACTGCTGTCTGTGTTAACCACTCATGTCATATCCCCATTAACCTCCATTGTGGCTGTGGGGCCCGTCCGGTTCTTGTTTAAGCCTCCCAGGGTGACAGTCAGCGCTGCAACATTAGCCCCCATTACAGCTCCCCTGGCTGCCGTTGCCCCATGTAGGGCAGCCACTGATCTTGCATCGGTGAAACCGAGTGTCTGAGCAGCTGAGTTATTGCTCGCACTCAGGTGGTCCACGTACGCAGCCGACGGCTGATATTCGCCCGGTTGTTTTATTTTCCTCTTCTTTGCAGCAGTGCAGCAGCTCTTGGCGCGTTAAGCATTGGTTGTTTTGTGCGCGGCATGCGTTCAGGGGTAACCCTCTCTCGTCTCCGTAATGGGAGGCATGAACTCTCGCTCCAAACCCATTTCCAGCCCATCTGAAATACGGCAGCAAATTACCTCCAGCAGCGCCCTGCGCACGAGCCCCAGTCCACCCCAAATAGAAGTGACAGGACAGTGCAATTTATCGCCATAACCCCTGCACCCCTCAGCACCCACCCTACACACACACACACACACATGCAGCCGCCTTGCATGTACAGCCACCGTACACATCCAGCCGCCCACAGAGTGCCTCCTGGATGCGTGTGCGGACCCCTGTGATTGTGTGCAGTGTACGTACAGCAGGAGCGTGTGTGGTCTCTACACTCCGGCGTAGGGGCCAACCTCGCTGCTCTGGCCCCCTGCCCTGCCTATTATCTCATTGATTTCCTCCTCTCCTCTTTTCAATTCTCTCCATTTCCACACTGCCGTCCTTTCCATTAGAGGAGCAATTTAACAGAGTGCTGTGACATGGGAGGAAGGGGAGGATGGGAAACATAAAGTAAAAGAAGGGGCGATATGGTGGAAGAGCTGGAGGGGAAGATTGGTGCAAGAGGTGTGGGATTAAAAGATGGACGAGGAGATAATTTCCTAACTCACCAGTTCACTCACTCATCCTTCAGATCTGTGTTTTTTTTATTGTTTTCTCTCAGGAGTTTCCTTCAGAACCGCCTCAGATCTCCTCATGACAGGCACCCGTCATCCTCTCAGCGCTGGACAGGAAGTGGAATGTGCTGGATTCGAGGGTCCCTGTACAGGGTGTCCGCCAATAAACTGTCCCGCACCAGGACGGCAAACATGTCGATCAACCGAACAGGTACATGCGTGTCATCACGTTGAACTCCATTAACTAAAACCATCTAATCTTTTTGAGGCAAATTCAACGAAACTTGGTGGAGAGTTGGAGAATGGGGAGTTGAAGTCATTCCTGCTACTTTTGTTGTCGTTTTTAGTTTCGGCTGCTCCCTTCTGCATGGGTGGGCACAGTGAGTTAACTTGTGCAAAAATATTTGACGTTAAGTTTGACGTTAGATGCCCTTCCTGACGCAACCTGGGCTCAAACTCCAACATGAGGATAACAAGACGGCAGCCCTGAGCTCCGAGCTTTGACCTGCTGTCCTCAGTTTACATCAGCCGTGTTGCAGCGGCTGCTGTGATTAACATTCCAACTGCTGTACGGACGTGTTTTAAAAGAAAAGGAGCAAGTCAAGTTGCCAGACCTCAACAGCATAAGCTAACAGTCATATGGAGGTCGTCTTTAACAGTTGTGACAGTAATAATGGGTGTTCTCTTCAGGTCGAGGGTGAGGTTCTTCCTCCAGTGGAGGAGTTCAAGTATCGTGGTGAAGAGAGAGCTGAGCTGTAAGACAAAGCTCTTTGTTTATCGATTGGTCTATGTTCCTACTCTTATCTATGGCCATGAACTCTGGGTAGAGACTGAAAGAATGAGGTGGTGGATACAGGAGGTTTCCTCTGCAGGGTGAGAAGTTCAGTTATCAGGTGAGACTTGGAATAGAACCGCTGCTCCTCCACATCGAGAGGAGCCAGTTGAGGTGGTTCAGGCATCTGGTAAGGATGCTCCCTGGGCGCCTCCCTAGGGAGGTGCTTTGGGCATGTCTGACAGGGAGGAGACACCGAGGAAGACCCAGGACATGCTGGAGACAACGTCTCTTGGTTGACCTGGGAACATTTTGGAGTCCTCCCAGAAGAGCTGGAAGAGGTGACTGTAGAAAGAGATGTCTGGACCTCCATGCTCAAGCTGCTGCCCTGAGACCTGAGTCCAGAACAAGAGGAACATGATGGATGGATGGCAGGAAGGAAGGAAGGAAGGAAGGAGAGGAAGGAAGGAGAGGAAGGAAGAGGAAAGAAGGAAAGAAAGAAAGAGTTTAAAAAGAAAGAAGGAAAGAAAGAGAAAGAAGGAAAGAAAGAGAAGGAAAGAAAGAGTGTTACTGAATTTATTGCTGTGGTGGTGATTTTTTTTTCTTTTGTTTTACCATTTGTAGCAGTTGGGGCATGATTCTGATTCTTTATCTTTCCAGCACATCAGAACCAACACAGAACCTCCCACATGTCTGAAAAAGTTCAACTTCATCTGGCTCTTTATTTGTTTTTGTTCATAATATAAAAAAATATACAAACCGAATTCCAAAAAAGTTGGGACACTAAACAAATTGTGAATAAAAACAGAATGCAATGATGTGGAGGTGCCAACATCTAATATTTTATTCAGAATAGAACACAAATCACAGATCAAAAGTTTAAACTGAGAGAATGTATCATTTTAAGGGAAAAATATGTTGTTTCAAAATTTCATGGCGTCAACAAATCCCAAAAAAGTTGGGACAAGTCCATTTTTACCACTGTGTGTCATCCCCCCTTCTTCTTACAACACTCAACAGACGTCTGGGGACAGAGGAGACCAGTTTCTCAAGTTTAGAAATAGGAATGCTCTACATTCATGTCTAATACAGGCCTCTAACTGTTCAATCGTCTTGGGCCTTCTTTGTTGCACCTTCCTCTTTATGATGCACCAAATGTTCTCTATAGGTGAAAGATCTGGACTGCAGGCTGGACATTTCAGTACCGGATCCTTCTCCTACGTAGCCATGATGTTGTGATTGCTGCAGAATGTGGTCTGGCATTATCTTGTTGAAAAATGCAGGGTCTTCCCTGAAAGAGATGACGTCTAGATGGAGCATATGTTGTTCTAGAACCTGAACATAGTTCTCTGCATTAATGGTGCCTTTCCAGACATGCAAGCTGCCCATGCCACAAGCGCTCATGCAACCCCATACCATCAGTGATGCAGGCTTCTGAACGGAGCGTTGATAACAACTTGGGCTATCCTTGTCCTCTCTGGTCTGGATGACATGGCGTCCCAGTGTTCCATAAAGAACTTCAAATCGTGACTCATCTGACACAGAACAGTCTTCCATTTTGCCACACTCCATTTTAAATGACCCCTGGCCCAGTGCAAACGTCTGAGCTTGTGGAGCTTGCTTAGAAATGGCTTCCTCTTTGCACTGTAGAGTTTCAGCTGGCAACGGCGGATGGCACGGTGGATTGTGTTCACTGACAATGCTTTCTGGAAGTATTCCTGAGCCCATTCTGTTATTTCCTTGACAGTGGCATTCCTGTTTGAGGTGCAGTGACGTTTAAGGGCCCGGAGATCACGAGCATCCAGTAGAGTTTTACGGCCTTGACCCTTACGCACAGAGATTGTTCCAGATTCTCTGAATCTTTTGATGATGGTAACTTAAAAGTCTTTGCTATTTTACGCTGGGTAACACCATTCTGGTATTGCTGCACTATCTTTCTGCGCAACAATGGTGGAATTGGTGATCCTCTTACCATCTTGGCTTCTGAGAGACACTGACACTCTGAGAAGCTCTTTTTATACCCAATCATGTTGTCAATTGACCTAATTAGTGTTAATTGGTCTTCCAGCTGTTTGTTATATGCTCAATTTCCTTTTTCCAGCCACTTATTGCTACTTGTCCCAACTTTCGGGATTTGTTGACACTGTGAAATTTTGAATCAACATATTTTCCTTTAAAATGTTACATTTACTCAGATTACACTTTTGATCTGTCATCTATGTTCTATTGCGAATAAAATATTGACATTTGCCATCTCCACATCATTGCATTCAGTTTTTATTCACAATTTGTTTAGTGTCCCAACTTTTTTGGAATCCGGTTTGTAATAAAAAAAAGACTTGAACAGAATGAAGACAGGGTTGTTGTTTGTTTTACTGCAATGTACCTGTAGATCTTCTGAGGTGCCAAGGAACAAGAAGGTGTTTTATATTTTCATCTGTATAGAAAGAAAACACATTTATCAGGTTAAGACTCGGCTGATCTTCATTTTTCAATGACTCGGATCAGTTCAGTGGACAGAACTCTTCCCAAACAGTGAGAAACTGTTGATTTGCATCTTTCATACAAAAATGTTGCACAGGCTTTACATGCACTAAAAGCTTCAGACACCAAAAAAGAACCAAGTCTTATCAGAGCGGCAGCTCCTGTTGAGCTGTTTGGAGATGAAGTCAGAGGTGCGAGGCTGAGGTGGTTCATGTGCAGAGGAGGGACAGCGAGTACAGGTATACGAGACAACATTTGTTGAATATGGAGGACAAGCAGAGCACAGAGAATCTGCCTGGATGTAATGAAGGATTGGCAGGGAGGAGGGATGGAGGTCAGGGGTCAGCTGTGGAGACTCCTGAATGCATCAGCCAGAAGAACATGGTTAACTTTACTGAAAAAATAATCATTAAATATCAAGAACAGGTGCTGCATAGTTGTGTAGAATAAAAAAGACAATAAAGAAACAAGCTGCTAGTTGCAACTCAAGTTCGATTTTTCTGTAGCTTATGACGTAAATTTGCTGGTGAAGATTCTCAGTCGTCCAGGACATGATAAAATCAAAAAGGCGTTCAATACAAAATCAACTGGACTTTATTTGTTGCAAAAGACGTTTCGACCCCTATCCAGGGGGCTTTTTCAATTCACTGAAACCAAAAATGTGAGCTTGTGGAGTTATAACAGTCTAAAGAAATCACGCATATGATACATATGATGGTGCGTGATTTCTTTAGACTGTTATAACTCCACAAGCTCACATTTTTGGTTTCAGTGAATTGAAAAAGCCCCCTGGATAGGGGTCGAAATGTCTTTTGCAACAAATAAAGTCCAGTTGATCTTGTATTGAACGCCTTTTTGATTTTATGACGTAAATTGTTTCTCACTTGTTAGAACATCTGTATAAAAGAAAATCTCCTAATGTAGTAACACTTTATTACATTTTAGACTTGTTCTATAAAGACTCCAGTCATTGTAACTCGTATAACTCAGTAAGAGCTCAGACTTCACCTGTTGTTTCATGGCAGTGTTCACAGTTTTGCTTCGTTTGCTTGGTGCTTTTGACAAACGTCGGCTGGGATTAAAGCTCCCGCCCGCAGGGCTCGGTTCAGGCCTGCAGTCAGTCTGCGTGCACGCTGAGGCGATACGGCGGTGTTTATTCACGCCTGTGGCCGGAGCTGTAGCCACACACTTTCTGAGGAACCGAGGGGGAGCAGGTTGGATTTGCCATCTGAAATAATAAAGTCCTCATCCCTCAGAGCGGCAAAGGGGAGGTCCTGGTGAAGTGGATGGTGCAGATTAAAGCCCAGATCTACCTCCTCCACTCCTCTGCCTCCCTCCAACACATTCCAGTGCAACAAAGCCTTCAGGTAAAATTGAAGAGCTGCGTTCTGGTAAACCCGTGACCGGCATCCCAACTCGCTCCTCCTCTGCGTCCTCCAGAAACGCACATCGGGTTTCCTTCCAGCGGGAGCTGAGGTTACACGTACGGTGGCCCCAAGGTGTAAATGAACAACATTTTAAAAAACGGAATTACATTTGGAAAAACATAACAAAAACAACAAAAACACAACAACATTTGAAAAAACGAAATTACATTTGAAAAAACGAAATTACATTTGAAAAAAACGGAATTACATTAAGCCAAAGCGGAAGTGGACGGAATCACATTAGAAAAAAACAAATTACATTAAGCCAAACAGGAAGTGGCCGAAGCGGAAGTGGCCCAAATCACATTAGGAAAAAAATGGAATTACATTTGGAAAAACACAACAAAAACAACAAAAACACAACATTTGAAAAAACGAAATTACATTAGAAAAAAAAACAGAATGACATTTGAAAAAACAAAATAACATTTGGAAAAACGGTATTAAGACAATCGGGTATTAAGACAAACATAATTTTTAAAAAACTTTATTGACAACATAAAACCGAACACAGTACACAAAGTGTAAACACACACACACACGGAGGTAGTTAGTTAGCATGCTACCCTTTAGCCTTAACAACATAAAACCGAACACGGTACACACACACAAACACATACACACACGGAGGGAGTTCTTCCAGCGTCATGTCTTCTTTAAGCTTGAACAAAACAGTTTATACTGTACAGGCTAAAGGATAGCATGCTAACTACCTCTGTGTGTGTTTGTGTGTGTGTACTATGTTCGGTTTTATGTTGTTAAGGCTAAAGGATAGCATGCTAACTAACTACCTCCGTGTATGTGTGTGTGTTTACACTTTGTGTACTGTGTTTGGTTTTATGTTGTCAATAAAGTTGAAAAAAATAATGTTTGTCTTAAATGAATACCGTTTTTCCAAATGTTATTTTGTTTTTTCAAATGTAATTCTGTTTTTTCTAATATAATTTCGTTTTTTCAAATGTTGTTGTGTTTTTGTTGTGTTTTTTCAAGTGTAATTCAGTTTTTTTCTAATGTGATTTGGGCCACTTCTGCTTCGGCCACTTCCGGTTTGGCTTAATGTAATTTGTTTTTTTCTAATGTGATTCCGGCCACTTCTGCTTTGGCTTAATGAAATTCCGTTTTTTCAAATGTCATTTAGTTTTTTCAAATGCAATTTAGTTTTTTAAAATGTAATTTCGTTTTTTCAAATGTTGTTGTGTTTTTGTTGTGTTTTTCCAAATGTAATTCCGTTTTTTTAAATGTTGTTCATTTACACCTTGGGGCCACTGTACACGTCCTGCAATGCTCGTCCAGCTCCGCTTGAGCCTCAAGAGCCATAAAAGTTCCAAATTTAGAGGCTTGATTAAGATCCACGGCCGTCCTAACCTCCTCGCCTCCTTGTCCTCTCGCCCACCCTTCCTCATAAACTCCACAGACCCTTGCACACCTTTCCCTCCACCCGTGCTTGTGGGGGCTTTGCAGTATTTATGATGTCCTCAGACTGAGCTGGACGTCACGATTCACCTTGGCACCAGCGTGACAAACCACCGCATATAAATAACCTGCAACATATCAAGTTCTTGTTGCATCTGTCTGCACTAACATGCATCTTCAGCTCTGTCACATCTGAGATGAATTGTTAGAATATTAAAAAAATATATATATTTATTTTAGATGAAACTTTAAACATCAGGAGTTAGAAAACAATGAAGTCTTTTAAATTAAATTAAACTGAAAAGCTTGGGATGGTTTTAAATGTGCGTCCGTGTCTTTATCACCATGCAGAACTACATGCTTGTAATATTGTGCTAACATTTCACAGCACGGGTCCGTTTGAAGGAGTTTATGTACTCGTACTAGTGTTACAGTCTAGCAGTAAACTGGATTAACTGAATACTCTAAAAGCACTTTTAAGTGGCCAGGTTGGGTCATGAACGTATGATGAAGTTTATTGTTTTTATTCATTGAGGATTTAGACTGGGTTTTTTTTTGGTGTGTTTTTTTACATGGTGGCATTTTTACTTTAGTCTACATCAGGGGTGTCCAAAGTCTGGCCCGAGGGCCATTTGCGGCCCTTGGAGTGATTTTGTGCGGCCCACGACTGCATTTAAATAATGGTATCATATTGACCCACAAACTTAAGAATTTGATGCAGTTTAAGTTTAACGGTTATACTTTTTAGATTTTTAGCTTTAACAGCAAAACAGATTAAAATAATCGTCTCAAAATGAGCAATATTAGGTACAGTACAAATATTTAGCTATAATTACCGTAATCTCTTTATCCTACAACAAACTTACCAAAAAGTAGAATTTTGGATAATAATTCATAAAACTTTGCTAAATATTACAAGTGTTTAAAAAAATTCTGTTGATTTAATGATCAATGGGGAGAAATTTGACATTTTTAACAGAATATAAAGTATCATCGACATACAAGTTGATCACTTTTGTCAGTGTTGCTTCAAACCTTCCATGAATCTGTTAGCGACTGCCAGCTGGACGGTTTTTCAGAACTTCAGTGACCCTTTTGGGCCATCCATGGTCTAAATAGGTGTTTGAAGCTCCACCCCCCTTTTTTAACGATGTTACTCATTTTAGGTGTTTGTCTCTGAAAATAAATTTTATTTTTTAATTTATTTTTATTTTATTAATTTTACTTTCTGTATTTTAAAAAACATTTTACATGTAATATGAAAAATAAAAATAAAATTAACTTTCCAAGCACAAGAAAATGAACACTAGGCCCAACAACAATCTAATAAATTTAATTCTTAAAATAAAAAAGGTTAACGTTTATGAGACTCCTAATGTTCTGGATGTGCAAGAATTTAAACTAAACTTTTAACCTTTCTCCAAAATATTGCTCAAGTTGTTGAGAATTGAAAAATGATGGGGAGAGGGGGTGGAGGGGGCACATCACACTTGTTAAATTTTTTTCTTTTTCTCATTTTTTTGGCCCGCGAGTCCTTTAGGTTGGACATTTCTGGCCCACCTGTGAAAACATTTGGACACCCCTGGTCTACGTGGTTTGTACGGTTGGTGTAGCCTCTCCATCAATCAGGCCACAATCATCTTAAGATGTCCAGCAGAAGACAACTGGACCTCTCTTGGTTCTTGAAGATGTTTCATCTCATCCAAAGGACTTCTTCGGTTTGAGTTTTCTGGAAGTTCCAGGCGTATAAGTTGTTAAAAATGATCATAAAAGTAGGCTCGTTGGGTCAGTGACCCAACCCTCCACGCAGTGAGGCGTTTGGGTCGTTAACTCTTGTTGAATGCTTCCTCACATGTGAGATGCTTTGGCCACATGTTTCAAGGTGAAAACTGAAAGTGCCTGAAGAGTCAAGTCAAGGTGGTAAAAAGATGGAACCTGAGGCCACCTCTGTGGTTTAATGTTGGTTTTTCACATTTAACTTGGATGGCTTTCTAATCACCTGCCTACCCTATTTAAAATGTCCACATTACTGTCCTCAGAAGAGTTTCTCTTGGCCTTAAGATGCAGGTGAACTGTCTTGATTCAAGAAATGTATTAGAGATGCCCTTTTTCTTAATTACCATAATTTCCAGACTATAAGCCTCTACTATTTTCACACGCTTTGAACACTGCAACTTAAACAATGCTTCGGATAATTTATGGAGATTGTTTATTTTTTTATTTTTTTGACTGACTAATGAGTTTCATGACACCAAAACATTTAGCCTCGTCACACCCGGATACTCCCAGAACTGCCCAGTACACGTCTCTCTTGGGGGGGTGGGTCCTCGTGAAACTACCTATGTAAACAAATGTCTTCAGAGTGTCTCCTGGATGTCTTCAGAATGTTTCCAGAATGTCTCCTGGATGTCTTCAGAATGTTTCCAGAATGTCTCCTGGATGTCTTCAGAATGTCTCCTGGATGTCTTCAGAATGTCTCCTGGATGTCTCCAGAATATCTCCTGGATGTCTTCAGAATGTTTCCAGAATGTCTCCTGGAGGTCTCCAGAATGTCTCCTAGATGTCTCCAGAATATCTCCTGGATGTCTTCAGAATGTCTCCTGGATGTCTCCAGAATATCTCCTGGAGGTCTCCAGAATGTCTCCTGGATGTCTTCAGAATGTTTCCAGAATGTCTCCTGGATGTCTTCAGAATGTCTCCTGGATGTCTCCAGAATATCTCCTGGATGTCTTCAGAATGTTTCCAGAATGTCTCCTGGAGGTCTCCAGAATGTCTCCTAGATGTCTCCAGAATATCTCCTGGATGTCTTCAGAATGTCTCCTGGATGTCTCCAGAATATCTCCTGGATGTCTTCAGAATGTTTCCAGAATGTCTCCTGGATGTCTCCAGAATGTCACCTGGATGTCTTGAAAATATATCCTGGATATCTCCGGAATATCTCCTGGATGTCTTCAGAATATCTCCTGGATGTCTCCAGAATATCTCCTGGATGTCTTCAGAATGTCTCCTGGATGTCTCCAGAATATCTCCTAGATGTCTCCAGAATATCTCCTGGATGTCTTCAGAATGTCTCCTGGATGTCTCCAGAATATCTCCTGGATGTCTTCAGAATGTTTCCAGAATGTCTCCTGGATGTCTCCAGAATGTCTCCTGGATGTCTTGAAAATATATCCTGGATATCTCCGGAATATCTCCTGGATGTCTTCAGAATATCTCCTGGATGTCTCCAGAATATCTCCTGGATGTCTTCAGAATGTTTCCAGAATGTCTCCTGGATGTCTCCTGGATGTCTCCAGAATGTCTCCTGGATGTCTTCAGAATATCTCCTGGATGTCTTCAGAATGTTTCCAGAATGTCTCCTGGATGTCTCCAGAATGTCTCCTGGATGTCTCCAGAATGTCTCCTGGATGTCTTCAGAATATCTCCTGGATGTCTTCAGAATATCTCATGGATGTATTCAGAATATCTCCTGGATGTCTTCAGAATATCTCCTGGATGTCTTCAGAATATCTCCTGGATGTCTTCAGAATATCTCCTGGATGTCTTCAGAATATCTCCTGGATGTCTTCAGAATAACTCCTGGATGTCTTCAGAATGTTTCCAGAATGTCTCCAGGATGTCTTCAGAATGTTTCCAGAATGTCTCCTGGATGTCTCCTGGATGTCTTCAGAATGTTTCCAGAATGTTTCCAGAATGTCTCCTGGATGTCTTCAGAATGTTTCCAGAATGTCTCCTGGATGTCTTCAGAATGTTTCCAGAATGTCTCCTGGATGTCTTCAGAATGTTTCCAGAATGTCTCCTGGATGTCTTCAGAATGTTTCCAGAATGTCTCCTGGATGTCTTCAGAATGTTTCCAGAATGTCTCCTGGATGTCTTCAGAATGTTTCCAGGATGTCTCCTGGATGTCTTCAGAATATTTCCAGAATGTCTCCTGGATGTCTCCAGAATGTCTCCTGGATGTCTTGAAAATATCACCTGGATGTCTTCAGAATATCTCCTGGATGTCTTCAGAATATCTCCTGGATGTATTCAGAATATCTCCTGGATGTCTTCAGAATGTCTCCTGATGTCTCCAGAATGTCTCCTGGATGTCTCCAGAATATCTCCTGGATGTCTCCAGAACGTCTCTTGGATGTCTCCAGAATATATCCTGGATGTCCTCGGAATGTCTCCTGGATGTCTCCAGAATGTCTCCTGGATGTCTCCAGAATATCTCCTGGATGTCTCCAGAATGTCTCCTGGATGTCTCCAGAATGTCTTGTGGCTTTTGCTTGGTTCTCAACGTCCTCAGCAGTTGCAGAGACCCGCAATCCAATCAATGAATTTCAAACACGTTCTACAAAACTATAAGCAACAGCTTTTCTCATGAAATAGGCACAAAGTTGTGGGCGTCTCCAACCTGTATCCAGAATGAAAGACCTGTTCTGACACCACCGTAGCACTCTGCTCTGACAGAAATCATTCAAGACAAATGTCCAGGTCTAAAAACCGCCTTGATAATAAATAATAATTAATGAAAAACTGCCTATCTTTATTTCTTCAGTGTTTTTTTTCTTCTATTTTTTCTCGGCTTATCCCTTCGTCAGGGGTCGCCACAGCGAGCTAGTCGCATGAAGATTTGGCAATTGTTTTTACGCCGATCTGTATTTCTTCAGTGTACTCCTTCAAAATAAAAGTAACCACGTGGACTGTTGCCAAACCGACGTGCACAACAAAATAATCTGGACAGATAGTAAAATTGTGCAACCTGTACTTCTAAAACACGACTCGCTTTGGTCGCTGAAAATTTACAAGTTTTCTGGCCATTTTGAGTTTTCAGCAGTTCTCCCAAAAAAAATCTCAGCTCAGTAAGAATCCCCTGAAAAAGTAAAGTCCAGCTCAAACAGAGGTGTGTGGTTTTATCAAGCTGAGTCTAAAGTTGAAACAAACATGCTTCAAGTCCAAGACGCACAACTTGCATCGGTCCACGCCTCTGGTTTTAATACAATTACAGTTACAAATACAATTTACATTGTAAATGTACATCTAGTGATTACTTTCTGTAAGTTTGAAAAAAATCTGCTGTGTGGTTTATGAGCTATTTGCTCAAACGTACAAGGAAAAATCAACTAAGCTAACTCCGACACATTTACGTCTATAAAACATCAAATTTTATCTCAAACATCTCATAAAGTTAATCAGTTGTAAATATCCATCTAGTGATTACGTTCTGTAAGTTTGATCAAAATCTGTCCTGTGGTTCTTGACCTATTTTGCTAACAAACACTGAGCTAACAGCAAAGTAGCTAGTTCATACCTCCAGAGCAGGAGGCCGGGCTGCGACAGAGTGTGTCCGACCTGAGGAGGCTCTAGTCGGACACATGAGGTGGGAACGGTTGGTGTACCCTAGCGGACAAAGTTGGTACTGCACCCCTAGCGGCCGAAAGTGGTACTGCACCATTTTTGCCAAAATGGAAAAACGGTCATATCTAAGCCAAAAATTGGTCTAAAAATATGGGGGGAAATCCATAAACAAGTCTACCTCTCTATAAGTCGCAGGGCATGCAAATTAGGCAAAAGGGTGTGACTTATAGTCTGTAAAATACGGTAATCTTGTTTTATGGATTTTATATTTGTTTTCCAGCTGACTGGAGTGAGTTTATTTAAATAAATAAAAACGTTATATTTTAAACAATCTCTTTTAGTTGATGGACATGTTGAGGACTTGGTGGATTGAGTTGTGCTCATTGTCTTTTTCCTTCCTTTTCAGGAAAGTCCTCCGGCCCGCACGTGTCTCCTGTTTGGAGTCGTCACGCCAGGTAACGTCCACACCGCCTGTTTCACCTCCCAACAGTTCTTCAGCGAGTCCCGACCACAAGTCTTCAAAGTTTTAGTCATCAACAGTTATATGTAGGTCATCCTGCTGGTGCTGTTTCAACTGCAGCACCTTCATGAAACACAATCCAGCCAAGAAGTTTTCATCTGATCCTCTCCCCTCTCTCCCAGTATTAAGTGCCTTTCGTCACCTCAGCTAAGGACTGTAAAATTAATCCTTTAAAATTAGTATATGTTGAACACCTTTACTCAGAAACGCGCACGTGGATCAGAGCTGAAACCGAAACCACCCTGCAGAGTTTCTCCTCTAAAATTACCTGAAACGTCAAAATTTACTGTGGAAATCTGTGGTTTGTCTGCATCTCCACAGCCGCGCGGTCCAGAGGAGCATCGCCATCATCCGACACGCTCGCCAGAAAAAGCAACAGAAGCAGTACTGCATGTATTACAACCGCTTCGGCAAGTGTAACCGTGGCACAAGCTGCCCCTTCATCCACGACCCGGACAAAGTAGCTGTTTGCACCAGGTAACACGTTAAAGCACAGGATGGAGAAGTCGGGCCTTGTTTCTTCTTCAGATAGTGGTTGCTTTGATTATGTTTTGTCCCAAGAACTGGTTGTAAAAAGTCAACAGCGATCCTTTGTCAAGTAATGTACTAAAGGTTTGTATCGTATTTTCCTTTAAGTACTTAAAGGTTCAGTGTGTAATTTCTGGAACACGCTGGAACTTAGGAAAATTTTGAACAGAGACACGTTTCTGGTCCCTCCCCCTCAGAGGGCTCTGTTACCCCTTGCTCTGCTGAAATTCAAATTCAAGCTCTGTTTTTATTGGCTGGTTAACGGCGTGTCACTGGGGCTTTTTAGAAATGCTTTTACAGAAGCAAGGGGACAATAGTTTTTTTCAGAGATTACTTGTCTAAAATCAGTATGTCAGGAGGTAGTGACAGAGTGAAGAAATATGTTAAAAATATATTGTTAGAAAAGTTACATACTGTACAGCTCCTTTAAGTATGGTACTGTAAATGCAAAACTTCCCTGACTTTGCCCAAAAAATATCAAAATACAATTCAACAGCCTTTACTGACGTGTGGTTTTCTTTGCTTTTAACTAAACATTAATAATAATAATAATAATGAATTCAATTTATAACGCCTTTTCATTAGTGAAAATCTCAAAGTGCTACACACATTGAATGCTACACACATTCATACACCGGTAGCGGCAGACTACCATGCAAGGTGCTTTCCAGTCCTACCGGGAGCAACTCGGGGTTAAGTGTCTTGCCCAAGGACACAACGACACATGGTGTGGGGAACCGGGTTTCGAACCGCCAACCTTCCGATCGGGGGACGACTGCCATTACCACTACGCCACGGCCGCCCCACATTGATGCACAAATGAGCAATATTTAACCCGAGGGCCAAAAGTGGCTCTTGAACAATCGCCACCAGGTCCCCAAGGTTTTTAATGGAAAACAACTATTAAAAAAGTTGATAAAAACCTGCATTTAAAGTTATGAAACTTAAAAAAAGGTTTTAACCAGCTTTTTTTTTTTCAACCAGTTTTCCAGCTTTAGGTGCAACTGGAAAACTAAAATACCGCTAAGCATTATGGGAAAGACAACAAAATCCATTCCCTTAGTGGTTAAGGGGAGTGGGCTGTGTTGTCTTTCCCATCATGCTTAACATTTTTTTTTTCCAGCTGCACCATGAGTGAGAAGGACATGTGTGTGGTATAGACCTGCCTCTTGTGTGCTATTGAAGTTTGGGTGTTTCATGGTGTGAGGCCCAAAGTGTCTTCATTGGGTTTAACTCACACAATGCTAAGACGGCAGTCACAGAATGTGATGGAACACAAGTGCTCTTTGAAGCTGGATCGGAAATATCGGCAGGTTGGATCCGATATCCAATACTTAAATTATGCTGGTATCCGATACCGATACTGGATCGGATTGGCCCCATCCCTAGTAATGAGGAGTTCAATGTCTTGCCCAGGGACACTTCAGCATGTGACTGTTGGTGGAATCAAACCCCCAACTCTTGCATTGGAGCACAACTGCTCTAACCACTCAGCCACAGCCGTCCCTAATCCTATCCTCGAAGAAGGGACTTCCTTTACAACTTCCTTCAACAATTTCCTGCAGGACCAGTAAAGTTCTATCTTATTCCGTATTTTGAGCTGGAATAGTGGCGTGCACATGAGTTCATGCCAAGTTCGCGTGCGCGCCACTGCTCCAGCTCAAAATATGCCGTAACGGAAGTTCTTTTTCATCTTTGGTGTTTTACGGTGGATTGTGTCCACTTTGTTGCATCACCGCCTCCTTCAGACTGAACCCCACGCCTAACAGAAGTTTCGCTGACGTGAAACGTAACTCTGTCGATCCGTGTTCGATTACTCCGTGGCTTCTCAAGGACCTGGATGTGTGACGCAATAAAACTGAATTTTGGAATAGAAACTGAATTATAGACCTCAAAATTAAAGTACGGTAGTCAAAGTGGATTTTCAATACAACGAAATACAGTTTCAAAGCAAAGGAATTCAGTTTTCAAACCTTTAAATTCAGTTTCAGTTTAGTGAAATTCATTTTCAAACCGATGGGTTCAATTTAAAATTACGACTAAAATTACCGACTACGAGTCAGAGTCAATTACAAAACGAGAATTGTTAAAGAAGTTTTCTGAGAAGAGCTCTTTGTACGTTTGTAGACGTCCAGCCTGAAAGTGATAAATCCACGAATCATTTCTTCTGCATCATTTTGAGACGAGGTCTTCCTTTCTACAGGGAACCTGTCACGGTTAGGTGACATTAGGACCAGAAGCCAATTTGATGAAATGTTTTATTAAAGTCTTGAAGGTTTGTTTATTTGTCGATGAGCAGAAAGGAGATTTATTCTCCAGCATCAGAAAAGCAGCCTCTCCACCGCCTCGCCTCAGCTTTTACCTTTTTGCTCGTTTGTTTTTTCAGGTTTCTCAGAGGGACGTGCAAGCAGGCAGATGGCACCTGCCCGTTCTCCCATAAGATTGCCAAAGAGAAGGTAACGTATACATCCCCCCCCCCCCTCGTGGCCTAGATGGTAGACAAGTTCGTGTTTTATGGGTTTTCATGGCAAAGGCCAGGCTGTGGTGTGCTCTGAAGGTATAGGGTGACGCTGGATTGAGGCGCAGTCCTCGTGGATCGTATTTAGGCTCCTGGCACCGCTCCTGTTTCCATGGACCGGACGGAGTGATGATGAGCTGATGGCTCATTTAAACCGTTTCATTTTTTTTAGTCACCTGTCTGATCACAAACAACCTTCATCCCTGAAAGACTCAGACTCCGTCGATCAGTATCCGATACAGTTAGAGCCACGTTTACCGTTTTATCACCGGTGTCACGTTTTCTTCTAGTTTGAGGCAGCTTGAAGGTCATTGTTGATTCATAACACTGACCTGACTCAGCTCTGTTAATTCATCCTAATGTAACGTCAAACAGAACGCACGCAGCCGGGGGTTAACACAACGCCAAGGCGGAAAGACTTCAACAATGACTTCTGAGTTACAACTGCTGCCCATCAATCTGGGAAGGGTCAAAGGTCATTTGGAGCCCATCGTTCTACAGAAAGAATTATTCACAAGTGGGAAACATTTTAAGACAGCTGCCAGTCTTTCCAGCAGATGTACCCCGAAGGTCAGACCAGAAGGTCAGGCTTCATCTCGGACTCTACAGACCTCAGTTAGCAGGTCAAAGATCAAAGGTCACAGCAGGACAAATTAGGAAAAGACTGAAAAGTGTGGCTATGGTTAGATTTGGAAAGTTTAATCTGAAGGAACCACTAGGCTTCTGCCGAAGCTCCAAAATTCACGGTTGAAACCCGTGACTTTGTGTGAAAAGTTGTTTTTCTCTGCAAAAAGAAGCTGAAAACTTGTTTACTGACTTTTTATTAAAAGCTTTGTGGGACAAATGCTATGCTAAAGAGCTCAAACCACGCCGAGCGGCCGCCATTTTGAAAATCGTAACAAAGGAAAGGGGGACAGCCCACGTCAAAGTTGCTCCCTGCCATTTTTCTTAAAGAGACAGCTGCTCTCTCCCTCTCTATCCATCCTTCGGTTCAAACAGTCTTATTCATTCAACCTTTATTTATACAGGTTAAGCCTATTAAGCCTCAAGGACTCCTTTACAAGAGAGACCTGGTTTTTCAACAAGATTGATGACAACAGTGACAACAATAGACAATCATAAGGCATACAGATTATTATTTATTTTTTTACAAGTTAAAATAATATGTCAAAAAAGTAGCAAAAACAGCTAGATTATAAGGCAAATGTAGAAAACTAAAAACAGGAACATGTCTGCATCAGTTCTTGCCAGGAGTCCAACAGATTCTTAAAGCCTTAAGCCTCGGATATAGTCGCGCTTTGGTCCGCAAGCTGGAGCGCACGTGCTGCGCGCGCACTGTGCATGCGTTTATAGTGTGGCACGGCAGCGCTTGGCAAAGTGCTGTTCTTTTACTGACCAGCAGGTGGCAGTACCCTCTAAAACCTGTGCATATGTTGCAAGAAAGGGTGTAGAAGAAGAAATCTACCGTAGAAGAAGAACTGTTTGACGTCACACAACAAAAACAAATAGCTTTCTGCTCGCGTGCTGAACTGTTGTCTTTATTTGCGGTTTTAATGCATGGAGTCAGCGGAGGAGAAAGCGATCACGTGAGTTTTGGCGAAAAAACAAAAGAAAAGTCCGACTCCAGATCAGGAATGAAGGAGAATTTAATACATTTTGTGTCACAAAACATTCCTCCATGCGTCGCGACGCCGTTTCCACGACCACAGCGGCGCAGACAGCTGCAGAATCTGGCGTGAAGGCTGTCGGTGAGGTCCACACCCGACCTGTCAATCAATTCAGCGCGCGCGCTAGGCTTGCGGAGCTTCAAAATCTGGGAGGTGCACGACCACGCGAAACCAACGCGCTGGCCAAAGCGCGGGGGCGGGGACTTCGCGATTGCGTCACTTTGGCCGCGCGCCCTATGCGACGCGTCAACTATATCCGAGGCTTTAGAGAGGTCAAGGTCGAGACTTTCAGATCCTTATACTGCCATCCAGTGGTTGAAAAAAAGGTACTACACTCAAAACAAATTAACCAACATTTCTTCTTAAATTTGACAACAACCACTAATTACAGTAATGTCAAATTTCAAACAACATTATCGTTTATCACAATAATTCCTGAGACAATTAACCACCCAGCAGAATTTGTTATTGTGACAGACCTAACCAGAACCTCAACCTGGTGTTCAGAGAGCTGAGCAGAAACCTCAATGAGACGATGTTGGAAAGAGGAGTGGGCCAGAACTCCTCTACAATCACGAGAGACGAGCAGAACATCGAGAGTTTCCGCTGTTAAACGAGGTTCTACAAGCTTCCTGATCAAACTTTAACCCTCCACACACTTTTATTTAATTTTTTTAAATTTGTTCCCTGTTGTTTTTAATCGCGCTCGCGTCGCGTTTTATTCGCATCTGCATTCGTCAAAGTCTCGCCCGTGTGATTTAATGAGACCGAGGGGGAAAGTGTGAACACTGAAAAGAAGGAACGCTGCTTTGTGTTGACAAACAGCTCAACAACAGGTGCCCTGTTGCCTCACCCTTTTCTCACACTCCCACAATGCACTGCACCTGTGGGAGCTGTCACCCTGTAAGTGCTGAGAGCCCAGCTGTCCGTCTGCAATGCCCCCTTACCTCCAAACCCCTCCCTCCAGGGGATACACCTGCTCCTATTTCATGCAGAGCCCTTAAGTAGGACTGTACACGGCCCCGTGCAGCGGGTGGGGGTGGTTGTTGTGGGGTGGGGGTCATTTCTGGGTGGGTGCAGAGTTATGCATCCAGCACCTCTCCGAACTCGATCCGGGCACTCGTGTAGATATACAAGCCTCAATCCTGAATCCTGCCCACAACCACCACAAATACTTGGAAACCAGATACACGCAGGTCATCTCCCCTGGCACTCCCTCAGCCGGGAGCACCAGTCAACCCCCCCGCCCCTCCCACATCGACAATCCCCCCGGTCTGTGCTCACATCCAGAGCACATAAACACATCATGAGAGCTGGACGAGCCGCAGCCTGGATAAATATTTCTGTAAC
>JBBPBX010023556.1:11836-40434 GCA_038048925.1 Garcialebias charrua | reverse complement strand
GAGTGTTTAGCATCCTGACTGCCTGATGAACAGAGCTGTCTCTCAGTCTGCTGGTTCGAGCCTGGAGACTTCTCAGTCTCCTCCCTGATGGCAGCAGTCTGAAGCAGCTGTGTAGTGGGTGTGTGGGATCACCTGCCATGCAGAGGGCTTTCCGAGTGAGGCGGTTGCTGTGTAAGTCCTGCAGTGAGGGCAAGGAGGTGCCGACGATCTTCTCAGCTGCTCTCACGATGCGCTGGAGGCTCTTGCGGCAGGATGCAGTACATGCACCAAACCACACAGTGATGCAGCTGGTCAGGACACTTTCTATGGCACCTCTGTAGAAGGTGCACATGATGGGGGTTGAAGCTCCAGCCCTTTTCAGCTTGCGGAGAAAGTAGAGACGCTGGTGAGCCTTCTTGGCCAGTGATGCAGTGTTCCTGCTCCAGGACAGGTCCTTTGAGACGTGCACTCCCAGGAACTTGGTGCTGTCTACTCTCTCCACTGCGGTGCTGTTGATGGTCAGAGGGGCATGTTGGGCATCCCTCTTCCTGAAGTCCACAACAATCTCCTTTGTCTTCTCCACGTTGAGAGTGAGATTGTTGTGTCCGCACCACAAGGCCAGGCGGCTCACCTCGTTCCTGTAGTCCGTCTCATCGTTGTTGCTGATGAGACCTACCACTGTTGTGTCGTCCGCAAACTTGATGAAGTGGTTGGAGCTGTATGATGGTGTGCAGTCGTGTGTTAGCAGGGTGAATAGAAGGGGGCTCAGCACACATCCTTGTGGGGCCCCTGTGTTCAATGTGATGGTGCTAGATGTGTTACTCCCGATCCATACTGTCTGTGGTCTCCCGGTCAGGAAGTCTAGCAGCCAGTTACACATTGAGGTGTTCAGCCCCAGACTGTCCAGTTTATGGATGAGCTGTTGGGGGATGATGGTGTTGAATGCCGAGCTGAAGTCGATGAACAGCATTCTAACATAAGAGTCCTTCGTGTCCAGATGTGTGAGAGCTGTGTGGAGGGCAGAGGAGATGGCATCGTCGGTTGAGCGATTAGGTCGGTATGCAAATTGGAAGGGATCCAGGGAGGCAGGGAGGACAGATGTGATGCTTTTCATGACTAGCCGTTCAAAGCACTTCATCAGGATGGGGGTGAGTGCTACTGGGCGATAGTCATTGAGGCATGCGGGCGTTGCCTTCTTTGGGACAGGGATGATGGTGGTGGCTTTGAAACAGGTGGGGACGATGGCCTGGCTCAGTGAGATGTTAAAGATGTCTGTGAAGACCGCTGCGAGTTCCCCTGCACAGTCCTTCAGCACACGACCAGGTATGTTGTCAGGACCAGAGGCCTTCCGGGCGTTAATCTTGATAAATTATCGCCTCACGCTGTGTGAGGACAGCGCCAGCACCTGGCCATCAGGAGAGGGGGGGAGTTTATATATATATATATATATATATATTTATACACATATATATATATACTTTATACATATATATATATATATGTAGGAGCCATATAAAGGATTTAAGTTTAAAAGAAATGTTTATTTTTGTTGCCTGAATTGATTCTGTGAGTTACAGCCAGGTTCTATTGTTTGAAGAAAAATAAGCATTTGGAATTGTATGCTGTTGAAGCTTATGACGTGGTGCCTTCTGATTGGCTGTTGAAATGGGTATAAATATGACGTAAGCATTCGTTTATTCAGTAGAAGTCTGGCACCCGAAGAGTAACACAGTCTTTTGACCGTCACTTTCTATTTGTTTTGAATCTGTATGCCTTTTTTTTGTGTATATTTTTATTAAGTTCAGTAAAGACACAAATATAATCGCTGGATTCAAGACCTCCTTTTTTGAAGAAATGTGTCGCGTAAAAAAGAGCTTGAAGGGGCTAGACTAGTGAGAGCTTCTGCACTTACATCAAGTCAAAAGACTGAACATCAAGTCAAAAGAACTCTCATTCAGGACTCTTTCAAGACCAAGACAGAAAGGAAAGAGGACTTAGGACAATCTGAGAGTCGACTCCATCAAGGACCTTGCCGGAGTTGAAAAATAAAAGCTGCGAGCGCCGCCGTTGAGAGCAACAGAAACTTCAGGTTGGTTGCTAAGCAACAAAAAACGGTTGGTTGTTAAGCTAACAGGCGAACGGAGCCAGCATCTCCATTAACTCTGTGAACTGTGAAACAGAAATCCTACACATAAAGGAACTCTTTCACACACGTTTGTGTGATCGTTTTAGAAGAGTTAGAAGCTGTGGAAGCTCACAGTTTGTGTGTAAAGATTTAAAAGTAAAGTAAACGGGACAAGATGTCAGACGTTGGTGAAGTTGCGGCCGTTGGCCAGAAGAGGGAGCCAAAGCCCACAGAACGAGCTGTTGATGAGAAACTCATGAGATTAAAAGTAGCCAGAAGAGGCAAGCTTTCACAGTTGACAAAAGAGAAGAATAACATTGAAAGATTGAAACAAAATGAATGCAATGTTGATTTTATAGCTGAAGAATCTTTACCAAACTTTGTCAAATGCCTGGGAGAGTATAAACGCATTAATGAAGAACTGTGTGAACTGTTAAATGAAGATGATAAATGCAAAGACCAAGATGTGTTCGAGCATAGACATTCTGAGTTTAAACTTTTCATACAAAGCATTATACAATGGATACACGATGTAATATGCCCTCCAGAGGATGATGTTGGTCCACACAACAGTGTTTCAAAGGCTAACTCAGTTGTAAGTAGTGCATCACAAGGATCAAGTACAATTTCAGCGCGGCTGAGAATTAAAGCAGAACGTGAAGCACTCTTAGCAAGAGCAGCAGCTATGAAAAACAAAGAAGCAATTCAACTAGAAGAAGCCCGTCTGAAATTTAGAAAAGAGCAACTAGAAATTGAAACAGAACTTGCTATTTCAGATGCAAAATTAAAGGTGTATGAAGAGTTTGAAGACGCTCAGAAGTCTGAGGTTGATTATTTTCAAGCTACTCCAAAACTCAGAACTGAGCCTGTTCATTCTGCAGGCAAATTAGAAAAACAAGAAACATTCTCAGAGGATGGACAACAGGCAAATCTCAACCCTCCTGTATCAAAGAGCACTCCAACACATGTCCAGTGTTCTGATGCTTTTTCAGCTGATCTGTTTCAGGTTCTGCAGCAACAAAATCACCATACTGAAATGCTCATAAAACAGCAAGGCTTGTCCCGACTTCCTCAGAGAGAAATTTCAGTATTTACAGGTGACCCCCTTACCTACAGATCCTTCATAAGAGCCTTTGAGCATGCCATTGAGAACCAAACGGATAGCCAACAAGATCGTTTGTATTATCTAGAACAGTTCACAGGCGGAGAACCGCTAGAACTTGTACGTAGTTGTGAGCACATGAAGCCAGACAGAGCTTATAGAGAAGCAAGAGTTTTGCTTGATCGACACTATGGAGATGAGTTAACCATTTCCACAGCATATATCAAAAAGGCTATGGAATGGCCTCAAATAAAACCAGAAGACAGAAAGGGGCTGAATACATTTGCATTATTTCTGATTGGATGTTCCAACACATTGAACGATGTGGACTACATGTGTGAAATGAACAACCCAACAAACATGAAAAGCATATTGTGCAAACTTCCATATAAACTGAAAGAAAAGTGGAGAAGTCATGCTTACAATTTTAAAGAAAGAAAAGGAACACCAGCCAAATTTCCTGATCTTGTAGAGTTCATCTACCAACAAGCAAAGATTGCCAATGATCCGTTATTTGGAGATATTCTTGATGCCATTCCATGTAGTCAGAGTGGGGCACAAAAGAAATTTGACCAAGTTAAAGGCCTTTCAAAGAGAAGCAGTTTTGCTGTGAATATATCTCCTGCTGAAAAGGATGCAACAAAGAGTCAACATGATGAAACTTCATCATTCAAAACAAGTGCTTTTCAAAGCCCATGTCTTTACTGTAAGAACAGCCATGCTTTGAGTGTTTGCAACAAAATTAAAGAAAAGCCTTCGAAAGACAGAATACAGTTTCTGAAATCACAAGGTCTTTGTTTTGGATGTCTAACTGCAGGTCATCTATATAAAGACTGTAGAAAAAAGGCCTCATGTTCGGACTGTTCTCTTAAGCACCCCACTATTCTACATGTGTTGAAGCAGGATGTTGTGTCAGAAGAAAACAATGTGGATGACAACCCACAAAACACAAGTGAAGTTACAAGTGCTCTTGTGTCTGCTGGTTGTAAAAGTGAAGTCACTGGGGCCGGAGAAAATGACTGCATACTTCCCATTGTACCTGTACAAATAAGACACAGGAAAAACAGGAAGATCATTAAGACTTATGCATTCCTGGATCAAGGTAGCACAGCAACCTTTTGCACCGAGGATCTTGCGAATAAGTTAAATATTCGTGGGAAAAAGAAAGAAATCCTTCTTCGCACCATGGCACAGGAACAGAAAGTCTGTAGTTATGTTCTTACAGATTTAGAGGTCTGTGGTCTCGATGAAGAAGACTTCATCACGCTGCCAGATGTGTACACTCAACCAGACATCCCTGCAACAAGAAGTAATATACCAAAAGAGCAAGATTTGGAGAGATGGCCTTACCTGAACCAAGTTCATCTTCCCAGACTAGAGTCAAATATTGGACTTCTCATTGGAGCTAATGCTCACCAGGCTATGGAGCCGTGGAAGATTATCAACAGCCAGAATGATGGACCATATGCTGTGAAAACAGCTCTGGGCTGGGTGGTAAATGGACCAGTCAGCAGATGTCAAGTTATGGACTTATGTGTCACTAAAAAACAAGATTTTCTTGTCAATCGTATATCTGTATTGAACATTGAAGACATGCTGGTGAAGCATTACAATGCAGATTTCCCAGAGCAACAGTATGAGGACAAACAAGAACCATCTCAGCAGGATAAGCAGTTCATGCATGCTGTAACTACATCAGCACAGCTCTCAGATGGTCATTATTGCATCAAGCTGCCTCTGAAAGATGACATGAGACCCCTTCTGGCACCAGAGACGGATAAAGAAAAAGACAGAGTCCCAACACCTCCCTCTCCTCCCAAGAAGAAAAAGAGTGAAACAAAGAAACGTTTTGCCGACTCAGATGAAGATGACGACGAGCATGTTCATATGAAAAAACACAAAAAGGAGAAGGCAAAGGAGGCAGGAAAGCATAAAGACAAAAGAGAAAAGGAAAAGAAAAAGAAAGCAAAGAAGGATGCTAGTGGTTCAACCAATCTGTTTAAAAAGTTAAACTGTGAGGCCAAAGATCGAGCTCCTCGCAGGCCACCAACTCATCCACCTGCTGTAGAGAAAAGCAGCAGCAAGCCCACAAAGTTAACAGGAAAGACTGAAAAGTTTTCCAAGCCTGTTAAGAAGTCTGCTACACAGAAACCAGACCACGAGAAGACAGAGAGGACCAAGCAACAAGAGGCTTCCAGACTGGACCATAGTTCTGGCTTTAGCCTGGACAGTGACGAACAAGAAGAGGAATGCACGGGAAAAGCACGACCTACAGATGATTTCAGAGAACGAAAGGAATGGCCTGAGGACGTGCAGCATCCAAGCTGGAAGAAGAAAATATCAGCTAATGATAGGAGGAAGAGGAGAGAGGACAGTGAGCCCAGACTCTACGTGGTCTGTGATGAAAATCAGGAGCCACCATAGAGCTCTGACAAATCTGACAAGAGCCAAGCCACTTTGAGTCTTGGAATGGACCTCAACATGGACTGGATGACTCTGGACGACTTCCAGACGCATCTGAATGGAGAATAAAATCTTTCATTAAGAGACTGTTTTGTAACCAAATTAAGCAAGCTTTTGTTTGATAAGTTACTGAAATATGTATGGCTCCAATTTAAGTTGAGTTAATAATTGATATGTTAATACATAGTCAATTAGGGGCCGGAAAATGTAGGAGCCATATAAAGGATTTAAGTTTAAAAGAAATGTTTATTTTTGTTGCCTGAATTGATTCTGTGAGTTACAGCCAGGTTCTATTGTTTGAAGAAAAATAAGCATTTGGAATTGTATGCTGTTGAAGCTTATGACGTGGTGCCTTCTGATTGGCTGTTGAAATGGGTATAAATATGACGTAAGCATTCGTTTATTCAGTAGAAGTCTGGCACCCGAAGAGTAACACAGTCTTTTGACCGTCACTTTCTATTTGTTTTGAATCTGTATGCCTTTTTTTTGTGTATATTTTTATTAAGTTCAGTAAAGACACAAATATAATCGCTGGATTCAAGACCTCCTTTTTTGAAGAAATGTGTCGCGTATGAAAGAGCTTGAAGGGGCTAGATTAGTGAGAGCTTCTGCACTTACACTAACCATTTCTGTGTTTTTATGTCAGTTTGCTGTGGCAGCCATCTTGTATTTGGACAAGTTTCTTTCCTCTGAAGGTTCACGAGGTATTTCAATAACAAAATGGTAAATGGTCTGTACTTCTTTAGCACCTTTCTATCTTATCAAGATGCTCAAAATGCTTTACAACACAATCTGTGCCTCATTAACCCACTCACACAGCACTCTACTATCTACAAAGTATAATCAGTGCTTTATCACATTCAAACACTGATGGGACACACAACGGAGGCTATGAGGGGTTCAGTGTCTTGTCCAGGGACACTTCGGCATGTGACTGCTGGTGGAATCGAGCCCCCAACTCTTGCATTGGAGGACGACTGCTCTAACCACTCATCCACAGCTGACCCAGACAAACATGCAGACACAAACATCAATGCTGTATCTTTGCCTTTGGGCAGCAGGTGATAACGATTACCTGACAGGTTGGGAGAGAAGTGCTTAAAGTGAGATTTTCCTGAAACTGTTTTCTGCGCGTTTTAAAACAGATGACCAGACCGATGCAGAGCCGATGTTCCGTAACTATATAAACTTCTGTGTCAACAACACCATCCCCACCAGAACAGTGAGATCCTTCCCCAATAACAAACCCTGGATCACCACTGACCTGAAGGAACTGCTAAACCAGGAAAAAAAAGAGCCTTCGGGGAGGGAGACAGGGAATTATTGAGGAGTACACAGAAGCAACTAAAAGTCAAGATAAGAAACAGCAAGGAGGTGTACAAGAAGAATCTGGAGAGCAAGCTCCAGCAGAACAATATCAGAGAGGTGTGGTCAGGGATGAAAAAGATCACAGGCTTCAAGCAGAAGGAGGATCAGAAGGATGGAAGCCTGGACAGAGCCAATGAACAGAACATGTTCTTCAATAGGTTCAGTTCAGGAACAAGCTGAGCATCCTCCTCTCTTGTCACAAGCCAAACAGACACACCACCATCCTTTGACCCAAGACTGTCCTGTCACACCTCAAATATTGTATCTACCACCTCAGTCATGGAGCCTTCTTCTTCTATACAGTATGTTGGTCTTCAATCAAATCAGAAGATGCTGATACCTCCTTTGCCTCCCCCCCTCTGCGTCTCTAGAAGTCAGGTGAGGAAGCAGCTAGAGAGACTGAACTGGAATAAGCCTGCAGGTCCAGATGGTGTCAGTCCCAGAGTCCTGAAGGTCTGTGCAGAGCAGCTCTGTGGCGTTCTGCTGCACCTCTTCAACCTTAGCCTGACCCAGGAGAAGGTTCCAGTGTTGTGGAAAACCTCTTGCCTTGTTCCAGTACCAAAGACAACTCACCCACCGGTCCTCAATGACTATAGACCCGTTGCCCTGACATCCCACATCATGAGGGTCCTAAAGAGACTTATGTTGGTCCACCTGACTAAACAAACAAGCACATATCAGGACCCACTGCAGTTTGCTTATCGGCGTGGACTTGGAGTTGAAGATGCTTCATCAAACTCTGTGATCTAGAAAAGGCAGACAGAACTGTGAGAGTCTTGTTCTTTGATTTCTCCAGTGCATTTAACACAATCCAGCCTGATCTGCTTTGTGAGAAACTCCAGAAGACTCAGGTGGAGGCCTCAACAATCACCTGGATCAAAGACCACCTGACAAACAGACCACAGTTTGTGAGACTGAAGGGTTGTGTGTCTAACCAGGCGGTCAGTAGCTCAGGAGCACCACAGGGGACTGTACTCTCACCACTCCTTTTCACTCTGTACACCTCAGATTTCCAGTACAAAACAGACTCCGGTCGTCTGCAGAAATATTCAGATGACTCTGCAGTGGTCGGGTGTATCAGAGATGGACAAGAAGCTGAGTACAGGGAACTGGTGGAACACTTTGTGGCATGGTGTGGAAACAATCATCTCATCTTGAATGTGAAAAAACAAAGGAGATGATTGTAGAGTTCATGAGAAACCGGGACAGGTCCAACCCTATTTCCATCATGTGAGAAGAAGTGGAGGTGGTGGAGAAGTATTGGGGTTCACCTGGACAACACTGGAGATGCAACAGTGAAGCATCTACAAGAAGGGACAGAGCAGACTGGACTTCTTGATGAAGCTGAAGTCCTTCAGTGTTTGCAGCAAGATGCTGCATATCTTCTATAAGTCTGTTGTAGAGAGTTATCTCTTCTGCCATCATCTGCTGGGGGAGCAGCACCAGAGCAAGTGACTTAAAAAAGATCAACAATCTCATAAAGAAGGGTGGCTCAGTTCTGGGGACTCGTCTAGAACCTTTGGAGACGATTGTACAAAGAAGGATTCTTCATCAAATGAAGAACATTATAGACAACCCTCAGCATCCTCTTCATCAGACTGTCATACAACAACCGAGTGTCTTCAGTCAGAGGCTTCTTCATATCGGTTGTAGGACAGATCGCTACAAGAGATCCTTCCTGCCCACAGCCATCAACATCTAGAACAACTCTTTAATGAACCAGGATGATGAGTTACAACATTTAATTTCCCTCTGGGATTAATAACGCATTTTTGAATTGAATTGAACTCCTCGATATCTAAAAGAGGATGTGATGAGTCTCTGAAACAAAGAACCTCTGAAACAGGAAGAGCTCATTTTTTGTACAATGAGCACGTCTTCTCTGCGTTGGTCAGGCTGAAGCAGAAACTATTCCTGACAGTGTACCAGGTCTTCATTCATGTTCCTGAGCTGCTTAATCCTCTTTGACGTGGCTGGGTGGGGCTGCTGGAGATCCCTAAGTGACTGGGCAAAGGGCAGGAGACGGGTTAGCTGTCCGAGGCAGTGCTGGGTGCACGCCTGAAACCAACAGAGTCTTCAGCGGTCAACACAAACTGCTGACGAACACGATGGCCACAATGATTCAGCTGCTTGGATCTGAAACAGCATGAAACAGCATGAAACAGCACCTCTGGTTAGTGAAGCTCAGAACAACCAACAAACAGCCACTCTGCCTACAGAGAGTCAGAGTCTTAATGGAGTGTAATCTGTCGACAACAAATAATGTGTAGCTGGCACAGACTAGACAGAAAAAAGCTTCTTTTTTTTTTCAAACAAAAACACCTCCTGGACTCAAGATCTAAGTGCACAGAGACAACCGTAACATAAATGATCCATCCACCCATTAAATCAGCTTGTTCTGAATTCAGCTCAACTCCCTCTTCACCACAACGAACCGGTACAGAGTTCACAATACTGCAGACGTTGTACCAATTCATCTGTCAAATCTCACGCTCCATTCTTCCCTCATTTGTGAACAAAAAACCCAGAGACACTTGAACTCCTCCACTTGAGGCAGAACCTCACCCTTGACCTGAAGAGAACAATCCACCCTTTTCCATCTGAGGACCACGGCTTCAGGTTTGGAGGTGCTGATTCCCCTCCCATAAATTACATGTGAAACTCAAGGCCCGAGGGCCAAATGCAGCCATTGTCAAACTCTTATCTGGCCCTTAAGATGATGTTTTTAATGAAAGATATTTTTATTGCCTCTCATTTTCCATTCTCATTAAAAATCTGAGCATATTTGGCCAAATATGAAACTGAAAAAAAATGGAAATTTTCAGTTTTTTTAATTTATTTTTATGTGGAAAGAGTAATAGAGAACGTCAAATAAGACAGATGAAATTCTTGTTGAAGAGCTTGTAACCAAGAAAAAATTGTCTGTTTCTGCAGGCAGGGTCGCGTGAAGGTCATCAAGAAACTTCAGGCTTCGTTAAAAACATCTTGTAGTCAGGAACAAGCTGAATCTCATTTAACTCATGAACTGGGTCCACTGTTGGATGGGGAGCTGATGTTTAACAGTCCTAAATGATCATTTCAGTCACAGCTGACCAGATAACCACCCCCACTGGGAGTAACTGGACAGGGAGTAGGTAAATCTTTTGAAAGAGCCTTTTTATATTTTAAAAATGTTAATATTTAGTAGTATGTTTACTGTATTTTTCGGCCTATGAGTCACGTTTTTTTTTGTTGCATAAATTGCATGCCGTGCGACGTATTTATGGATTTTTAATCCATATTTATAAATGTTTATAAACATTCAGACTGAAAATATTGAACACTGCCATTTTCAGCGGCTAGATGGCACTTGAGTAGTATGGCATGCTGTTGTGTCATGTAATATGTAAAAAGTGGCTAGAGCCTCCCACCTTTGTCCAGCTCGCCTGGAGCAACCGTCAAATCAGCTTCATTTCACTGCACCGCCCCGATGAAATACAGCTAATGTGCATTTATTAAATAAAAGTTCAACTGAGACACACCTTTACAATACAGGTAGTCCTCGACTTACGACGAAGATCCGTTCCTACGCTGCGTTGTAAACTGATTTTAGACGTAAGTTGGAAAACACGTACATACTGCACCATACACATGTACAGTACTGTATTACCAAGCACTTAGCCTATCCTAACACAGTACCCTACATAATTATCAAAAAACACATACGTTTGGGAGCCATAATGAAGGGCAAAAAGAGTTAATAGCCTACTGGGATGCTGGTGACGCCGTTCTCCTCGGTCCATCTGCCGTATTCCGTTAACGACGTAAAACCACATTCACAGTACAGTGCAGTATTCCTCTGCCGCTGCACCGCGTACAGTACAATATTTTCCGCTGCTGCACCGCATACAGTACATTTTCCGCCGCTGCACCGCTGCTTTACGACGTTTACGACGTAAAACCGCGTTCACAGTACAATGCAGTATTCCTCCACCGGTGCACCGCGTACAGTACAATACCGTATTCTTCCGCCGCTGCGCCACGACGTTTATGACGTAAAACTGCGTAACTCGAAATAAGGCTTTTCATAGTAAATGGGAGATGCGTCGTAAACCCAAAACGTCGTAACTCGAGACCGTCGTAACCCGAGGACTACCTGTAATGTCAAGCAAACAAATATTTGTTTTAGGTGCTTATCTTGTTAAATTTCGAAGAAAGCCGCAGCGAGTCGTCCCTCTGCACATTCCTGCAGCTGCAAATCGGCTTTTGAAATGCAGCTATTTGACCGTCAAAGTGCATTTATTAAAGAAAAGTTAGACTGAGACACACCTTTACTATAATTTTGAGCAAACAAATAATTGTTTTTTTGTGTTAATCTTGTTAAAATTCTCCCGTGCACGCTCCCACAGATGCCATTTGGCAGCCAATTTTGGCACACCGGCCCACGTTTCCTGGTTGTCAGCGGTGACGCATAATAGATGCGACGTATAAGGCGAAGCAACGTATTTATGGATTTTTCCACTTTATTAAACATATTTGGACTGATGCGACTTATTGGGCAGAAAAGACGTATGCTACTGTACTTCACAAGATGTTTCACTTGGTTAGTATTCTGTCTTTCTTCTGGTTTTAGTTTATTTTATGTGTCGATCCAATCATGTCTGCCTGGATGAAGCCGAGTGGTTAACCTCACAACGTATTGTGAAGTCAAGGTTTATTATTTATATATTTTTTACTTACTTAGCGCTGAGGTGGTGTGAACAGTGCACCAGGAGCTTCATGCAGTGGACGGCAATAATTCCCATAATCAGGAGGCTGACAGGTCCAAGCTGGAGGCGGAAAAACAGAAAAGGGCAAAGTGAGAGGCAGAATCGTGATTTGCTTTAGGTCAGTTCTGTGAAGCGCTGTTGAGAATTAAATCTGCGCCTCAAATAAACCCAGATCATGAGAACATCAGGGGTTGAGTTTTGAGTGACATCCTCAGTTTATAAATCAAATATTTAATTAAAAATTGTCAAATCTGAGAAGCTCCATATATTAGCTTCACAAAATAGCAGTTTTAATTATTATTTTTTGGAAGGTGAAGGTGGAAGCTTCTTCATTTCTTTTGTTTTTCTCTTACTGAATAATATTGCAGTGACTTTTCAATATTTCACATCAGACAGTAGTGTCTGTGTTTCCGAAGGTAAAATGAACACCTTTATTTATTTAGTGTTATGTTCATTTATTTTGAAAGACCTCATGTTCATATGCGAGTACGACGACCAGCTGGCAACTGCACGTCAAACACAGACTGCAGCTTCTGCTGTGTGCCGTCTGTTTTCATAAATCTCTAACAAACTCAGGAGCAGAATCTAATTATTTACGTCCAGACCTTTACTGAGATGATAACGTCTCTGCTTACCACCAGCCCGGCGTTCTTTACGGCCAGAGGCAGGCCCAGCAGGCCAGTACCGATGTTCCCCTTCAACAGGTGAATCAGAGTCTGACAAAACCTGAACAAGAAAAAATACAACTAATGAGGTTTGTCTACAGCAGAAGCTGATCACAACCTGACTGATGCTGCTGAGACTCACGAGGTTCCTGTTCTTCCTCCGATCCTCTCATAGTTCCTCTGGGGTCTGGACGGTCCTGGAGGAGACGGACACAGAGCGTCCAACTCTGATGGGTTCTGGTCGGAGTAGAACGAGCCTGAGATGAGACAAAAGAGAATGAAGAGATGAAGAGTAGGCCTGTCACGATAAACAATAAATCAATTAATCGCGTGATAAAATAAAATTATCGACCTCACTTTCATTTATCGGCTTTATTGTTTCTTCGTGTCTCTCTCTTTCTACTGAAGAGACTGGATGACAAAAAGTTAAACTCTGGTGCTCTTTATTGACCCCTCCCTTTCTCTTTTCTCTTTAAAATCTGTTTTAACGATCCAAAAATGTTTTTGTTTTTTCATTCATTCAACCTTTATTTAGACAGATAAGTCACATTGAGCCTCAAAGACTCATTTACAAGTGAGATCTGCTTAGACAGACAAAAAGTAATGAAATTAGACACATTAGGAGATGGAGGCGAAAAAAGGGGGGGAGACACCGAGAACGATGAGCAATGTTCATAGATGCTCTCGAGGTCACTGTAAGAGTTCTGATAAGGATGGAATAATCAACAGCTCCCTCCGATGAGATCCGTAAACATTCTCGAGGATGCCGGGGAATGGCCAAGGTCAACGCTAATGAGAATCCTAGAGTCCTGAAATGATGACAGAATGTTTATTCAGCTGGTTCACTCTGGTTGACGGTGCAGTTCCCTGATGGGCGGGGGGTGAGCGTCAGATTACATGTCCTCCAGGCAAATTCAGATAAGGTGGCCTTCGTCAGCCGGGGGAGTCAGATTCATATAACACATAGTTGTTTTGGGTAGAACATAATGACATCTACCGTGAATCTGTGTTGGTCCAAAAATGGGTCTGAAATGTCCAAATTATGTGGCCATTGTAGATAAAACCAGCAACCAGCTGAATCCAAAAAGCAGGAACCAGTTATCATAAATCCAATTAAATATGCGTCCTTAAAATCTTCAGATGACAGCAGAGATAGACACATCATCAAGTCTTCAAGTCGATGAGCGTCTCTTTAGCAAAAATGGGAGAGAGACTCCTTGATGTGACATGGGCTGTCTTTCCTTCTTTTTTTTTGTTTCTCAAAATGGTGGCTGCTCGGTGTGGTTTGAGCTCTTTAGCATGGCACTTCTCACACATAGCGTTTTTGGATCGTTAAATGCAGCCAAGTTGAGAAGCTAAGCTAACAGGCCGACCTTGGGGAAAAAAACTGTCTTGTTGAAGCTCCAAAATTCACGGTTGAAACCCGTGCCTTTGTGTAAAAAGTTGCTTTTCCCTGCAAAAAGAAGCTGAGAACTTGTTCACTGATTTTTTTTATTTATTAAAATTAAAAGCTATGTGTGAGAAGTGCTATGCTAAAGAGCTCAAACCACACCAAGCATCCACCATTTTGAGAAACAAAAAAACAAAAAAAAGAAGGAAAGACAGCCCATGTCACATCAAGAAGCCTCCCTCCCATTTTTGCTAAAGAGACGCTGCTCGCTCCCTCACTATCCATCCTTCGGTACAAACAGCCATATACTGTCATATGGTGGTCATAAAAGGTACTACACTCAAAACAAAATAACCAACATTTCTTCTTAAATTTGATATTACTAATTATTGTCAATTTTCAAACAATATTATCGTTTATCGCAATAATTTCTGAGACAATCACCCAGCAAAATTTGTTATTGTGACAGGCCTAATGAAGATAAAGACTTTTTCTAATGGTACTGGTAAGGGCGGCTGTGGCCGAGTGGTTAGAGCAGTCATCCTCCAATGCAAAAGTTGGGGGTTCGAATCCACCAGCAGTCACATGCCGAAGTGTCTCTAGGCAAGACAATGAATCCCTTGTTGCCTCTGATGTGTGCTCCATCAGTGTATGAATGTAATAAAGATGAATGTAATAAAGCTCTGATTAGTTCATATTCAATTAACTTTGTAGACATCTAGTAGAGTGCTTTATGAATGGGTAAATGAGGACACAGATTGTAGTGTAAAGTGCTTTGACTATCTCGATAAGATAGAAAGGCGCTATACAAGTACAGTCCATTTACCATGTAACACTGGGAGCACTGGACTCATGGTACTAGTGATGGTACACCTGCTCTGTGATGACAAACTGATAATCACGTAAAAATAGTTTGATAGTGTGGTTGTGTGAGGTTGGAGGAACTGAGGACGTGTTCTCTCCTCTCTTCTGGGCTTATAAAGCCGTTCTGGTCGTTTGATCAAACCTAAAATGCGGGACTAGTGATGGACCTTACTGGGTGTTCTGGGGGGGCGTGTGTGGTGGACCACTAGGGGGCTCTGCTCACACCCAGTGGACCGAAGGCATTACAGGATGTTTTATTGTGAAAGGTCCTGAGGACCGGATGTGGTATTGGATATATAAGGCGGTGTTGGGTGTTTCCCGCCAGTTTAGTAGGAGTTGATTAAAAGTGAAGATCTACATCCCGTCTCCTGTGTCGTCTCTTCACCGCCTCCTACACTGGTAGGTACACTGTACACTAGACTGTACACTGTCCCACTCCCCTCAGGACGGAGGTTGAGGAGCATCAAATGTAGAACCACTAGACTGAGGAACAGCTTCTACCCTGAGGCTGTTAGACTCATGAATAAATAAATAATAAGAATAAACACTGCAAAATATCACATCATGCTGATGCTGATCTGTTTTCTTGTTGCTGTGTTCATCTGTGACCATCTGCTCATACAGACTCATGTTCGTGCTGCTGTTTATAATGATGTTTTTCCACCACTTTAGGGCTTAGTGTATTACTAGTTGATGTTTCTCTTAGTTAATTCTAGTTGTTATTACTGTTTTTCTCTTGCATTTGTTGTTGGATGTAACTGGGACCCCGTGTACATAATCTCGTTTTCATCACATGTACCACATGCGGTGCAAATGACAATAAGACTCTCTGACTCTGACTCTAAAGATGCCTGTGCCAGTAGATTTACAACACTCGACTTCAGGACAGTCGTTCTGAGTAAAACTAAATATATCATGACAAGAACCAGACCGATATATCAGTTGGGCTGATATTTTAGCTCAATATAGGTTTTTGGTGACATATTACCTCTCAAATTAGCAAGCTAACGTTTCGATAACCTAGCATAGGCTATTGCCTTGTACAACTTTATCCAGAATAATAAATCTAACGTAGGGGTAAAATATAGTAACGTTATCGTTGTCGTCCTAAATAAAATGCATTATTTGTCTAAAATCTTTACTTCTCTGCAAAGAAAAAACAAAACCCTGTTGCAGTCAATATACAATACAATGTGACCGTTTAAACAATGAACAGTGAAGGTTTTTCTTTGTTTAATTTATATTGTTGTGACACACTTGAAAATGTTGTGGTGAATAGTGGGGGACAGAAAATGTGAACCACGTTAGGATGACCGTTTCCAGACGTCAGTGGTTTAAATAGGTTTAAAAAAAACTGTTTTTAGATTCTTGGGAGTGGACAAAGCTAAAAAATTCTAAGCCAATATATCGGTTATCGGCATTAGCCTTCCCTCCAAATATCGTTATCGGCGAAAGCCAAAATTTCCATATCAGTCGGGCTCTACTATATTAAGCTTAGTGTATTACAGTACTAGTTGATGCTTTTCTTAGTTAGTTCTAGATGTTATTACCGTTTTTCTCTTTCATTTGTTGTTGGATGTAACTGGGACCTTGTGTACATAATCTCGTTTTCATCTCATGTACCACATGCGGTGCAAATGACAATAAAGACTCTCTGACTCTCTGACTCTGACTCTAATCGTGATATGGACCACTTCATTTTGAGGCTTTTTAGATTAGTTGCTACAAATTCATTTTAGATTCTAGTCTGCGAGTGGTGAGCTCTGTGGCCTCCGTTCACACTTGGTGGTAAATGGCGCACCCCCAAAACATTTTGCAATCGGATATCTTTTAACTGCACAAAGTATCACCAGCTGATGTTTCTATGAGGCTCCCAGTCTGCTGCTTGTGTGGTTTGTTCTGTAGGAGGTCCTACAGTGGGCTGTGTCCATGATAAAAAGGTGTCCAGACCACCTCCGAACGTGGAAAAAGTTTTCAGTCCGTGACAACTCAAACCTGTGTCTGATCTCCATCTGGTAACTATAAAACTTTTCAGAAAACAGGTTTGAAAATGTCGGCGCCACATTTTTACTCAATATTCTGATCGTTTGCAGTAGATAACTGAATGCTGCAAGAGCATTGCACAACTAGCGTAGCTTTTATTCTGAATGTACATCTCAGTAATTTGAGCCACTTCCTCTTTTAGAATTAAGCGTTTTTCTTCATTGAATGCTTACTCATTCATTTCCTTTATTAATACACTGTACAGGCTAGTCTTGTTTAGACACAGTTGTCTCATTCGCAAGAAGACTGTTATACAAAAAGAAAATACAACCAATAAAATCAATACAATCAATACATTAGTATAAAAAGCATAAAAATATTTAAGCAAAAGCTGCTGTGACATTCACAATATTACATTTTTACTATCAACTAATTTTTATGTTATTTCAACCATTTAATTACATCAAAACGTTCAGCTCATTCAGGACATTCCTGCTGTGACTTTTAGTATTTCTGTAATTTTTACTTTTTGAAATACTTAACATTTTCTGCCGTTTTTCCCTAATTGAAAATGAATGGCGTTCATATCACATCCTTCAAACCCTTTAGCTGTTAAAAACTTTTACTGTACTGCTCATTTCAGCTGAGCTCGTCTTCTGGTTCAGCTTATTTCGGGTCATTTCGGGTCATTGTGTATTATTTGTAAGGTTTTTTTAATGTAAAGTATCTGTATAGTTTTTAGCATTTTTAAAGAGTCACTTTCTAGAGAGACACGAACAGCCGGAAACAAATTCCTTGTGTGTGTCAACATACTTGGCCAATAAACCTGATTCTGATTCTGATTTCAGATTTTACAGCTGTTTTCTGCTCTTTTCAACTTCCTCCTGCTAACTTGGAAGTTTTTGTACTTTTTTAATAATAATAAAAAATAATAATGAATTTAATTTATAACGCACTTTTCATTAACAAAAATCTCAAAGTGCTACAAAGTGCAACAAAAATCAAAGATCAAATAAAAACAAGTGATAAAATCAAGTAAAATCAATGATAATATCAACTAAGATCAAAGATAAAATCATGTGGAGGCAGAGTAGGCTCGCTTAAAAAGAAAGGTCTTTAAGCCTTGTTTAAAGTCAACCAGTGACTGTGGAGCTCTCAGGTAGTCAGGGAGGGAGTTCCATAGGCGGGGGGCAGCCACACAGAATGCCCGGTCTCCCATGGTCCTTAATTTGGTTTGTGGAATGTGAAGGAGATTACTGTTCTGTGATCGTAGAGACCGGGTGGATGAATATGGTGCAAGAATGTCCTTTAGATAGTCAGGTGAAGTTCCGTGTAAGCATTGGTGTGTAATGAGAGCAGTTTTGTACTGAATTCTGTAGGTGACAGGAAGCCAATGGAGGTTATGGAGAATGGGTGTAATATGTTCAAATTTACGAACTCTCAACAAAATCCTTGCTGCACTGTTTTGAATATATTGAAGCTTCTGAAGGTTTTTGCCAGGGATTCCAATAAACAGGGAGTTGCAGTAGTCGAGCCTGGAGGAGACAAAAGCATGGACGAGTTTCTCAGCATCAGAAAAAGTTAGAGATGGGCGAAGTCTGGAGATGTTTCGAAGATGGAAGAAGCAAGTTTTAAACAGATGCTTAATGTGATTTTCAAATGTAAGATGAGAGTCCATTTTTATTCCAAGATTTGTAACAGAGGTGGAGAGGGGGATGTCTTGTCCAGAAAAGGAAATTGTTGTTATAGTTGATGTTTGTATCTGGTGAGGGGTGCCAATCAGTATGGCCTCAGTCTTGGAGCAGTTTAATTGAAGAAAGTTCTGATTCATCCATGCCCTTATTTCCTCCAGGCAGGCAGAGAGGGCAGTGAGTGAAGATGGAGATGGGGATGATGAGGATGCTCCAGTCCTGATGTAAAGCTGTGTATCGTCGGCATAACAGTGAAAAGAAATGTTGAACTGATTAATAATTTGACCTAAAGGCAGCATGTAAAGGGAAAACAGCAGGGGCTCCAGAACTGACCCTTGAGGGACACCACAGGAGACAGTAGCCCTGTTTCCATCCATTTTCATTTCGTATTTTGAGCTACCTCGCAAATATGTAAATACAAATTAATGCAGAGCAGAAGTGTTTCCATCTACTGGCTTGAAGCGCTTTTTCCAAGCCGCGCACAGCGTCATTACGTCAGACGTCAGCGTCATTACGTCAGACGTCAGCACTGCGCATGTCTACAGTAGACCAGAGAGTAAACAGGAAGTAGCGGTTGAAAACAGAACCCGGTCACACATCTCGTCAAAATGGGGAGAATATTTCAGGTACGTGCTGCTGTCGGGCGAGTTGTATTTATTCTGTCATGCCAACTAGTTTTAGCGAGTTACATGTTGTTCGGAGCGGAAACAGCTGATCAGTCACGTGACGTGAATGTGCGCTACGGCAGCACGAGTCGGCAAATGTGTTTCCATCTGTCGTTTTGCGCAGCTGCTCGGTTTCGCAGCTCCCAAAAACCACCTCAAGCGAGCGTATAAACTTTTTGGCGAATTTCAGGAAGTAACTTCGTATTTTGCCGTTTCCATTAAGCTTTTCTGCTGCGATACTTCAAAATGCGCACCTAGAAACCTTGATGGAAACACGGCTACAGACTGTCTGGGAAGTGGCATTGCCAAGACTAACACATTCCAGCCTATTGGAGAGGAAAGATTTGAACCAGTCCAGGACAGTGTCACAGAGACCGACCTCCACATGAAGACGGTGGAGGAGGATACTATGGTCCACAGTGTCGAAGGCTGCAGTGAGGTCAAGGAGGACAAGGATGGAGGGAGAACCAGTGTCAGCAGCCATGAGGACATCATTGGTAACTCTCAGCAATGCAGTCTCAGTACAGGTAGTCCCCGACTTACGAGCGCTCTGACTACGAGGTTCCAGACTTACGAGCTGGCGAATTTTGGAAAAAACGCAAAAAATACTGAGTTTTCCTGTGTTTTTTCACCACAGTTCGTTAGCTAAACATGTGGACACACGTTTCCGATCATTTTTATGCACTCATAAGCAGTTTTTCGATGAAAAACGAGTGTTCGTAGTCGCGCTAGCAAAACCGTTCCAATTTACGAGCGAAATTCCGGACTTACGAGAAGCGTGGCGGCCGTTCCAAATTACGAGATTTCCGGTTTACGAGCGCCTCGTTGTAACGGAACTCGCTCGTAAATCGGGGACTACCTGTACTGTGTGTTTCACCTTCTTTCTAACAAATTCTGCTTTTTTTTTTTCTTTCTTTCTGGCTTTTAAGGTATTTTTCCCAGCTAATTTAACCATAGAAATACATTTAAAAGACCTTTCTTTGTGATTCTTTCAAATAATTTCAACTTTTTAATACTTCTTTCAGTCTCTTTCTGTAAATTTAAGCTATTTACCGGTATGAAGCTTTTATAGCTACTTTCTTTAGCTTATTTCAGCAGTTTTCTGCTTATTTCAATTTTTTTGTTCATAAATTGGATAAGCTATTCAGCCTCTATTTTTTTTCTTCATTCATTCATTCAACCTTTATTTAGACAGGTTAATAGGTAGTTACATAGGCAAATAAAAATGATGGAAGACTAAATATTACCATAATGTAATCAATAATGTAAATATTTTAATATTTAGAATAGAAACACAATTTCTCCAAATTGTAAGAAAAATTATTAAACATATTAAACTTTTATATCAATTTAAGATTAAAAATTGTATACTTAAAGTCTTATTAATATGGTATTAGTATTATTATTATGAAAACGATATTGAATGATGACACTACCCACCCCACGTGATACTGCGACAATAAAAAGAAAACTGGATTTCACAGGAAATTATATTTCTCCAATTATAATTTAGTGTTTATTTCAGTCATTAACTCTGAAACGTAAAGAACTTGTACATGTACTTTTGTTATTCCTCCTCTGTGGTTACAAAGTAAACTCCACTCGTGTCTGTTTGCTGTCTGATGAAAACCAACATCACCACAAACACTTTCATTTCCAAGTAATCATGTGATCTGTTCATGTTCAACTTTTCCCCCCAGGCCAGTTTGACAAGAGTGTCCACCTCACAGCACCTGGTTAAGACAAACAAAAAGTAGGTGTGGGAATCTGTTAGACGCCTCACGATTAGAGAGGAAGGATTATGATTCAAAGGGCTGCAATGAGATTATAAAATGATTATCTGCAATTATGTTTGTGAATAAACACCAGGAGGCAGCTGGTGAGCTTAGGTCTACCTGTCCTGAAATATTGAAACCAACCAAAACACACATTTACACTGAAATGGCTTTTTGCTAAACAAACATAAAATTTAATATTGTAATGCCTAATACAATATATGATAAATAACCTCTATTATCACAGCTAGTGACCAACAATTAGCAGACATGCTAAAACTGCACCAAAAAGCTAAACGCTATTAGCATTTTGGCTATTTCTTCACAAATCAAAGATTTCAGAGCTGCTGCTAAAGACATTCGTGTTGAGATAAGTTCAACTATAACTTAAAGGAACATACGATGCACAGCAACGTGTTTCAGCTACAGCAAACAAACAGCACCGTGCAGCAACCGTGCAGCTGCGTCTCCTGAAGCGGCAACGCAACTTAAAGACACCCATCCATTCATTATCTTTCACTTGTTCCTAAGTCGGGTCGCGGGTAAAATTCCCACACACAGGCATGAAGCCGGGGGGCTGCAAGTAGACCCAAACCAGCTCAACGCCTCTCACCATGGGCAAATCCAGAGTGGATCAAGGTCCAGCCCCTCTCGAGGAGATCGGTTCCAGAGCCCATGCTGTGTGTCAAGGTGAGCCCAACTAGATCTAGCCAGCTACCTCAGGCTCCTTCCCCACCACAGAGGTTGCAGTGTTGCCAGGTGGGGCGGTTTACTGCCAACTGGGCAGTTTTCATTCTGATTTTGCTGGGAACTCTGGGAATATTTTTGTTGGATCGTTGTGTTTTGGCACATATTGTTAAATTACCTTGGCTTGTACTGATGTGCGTTCATGTTCAAACAGTAAATATACTGTAACGATATATTGATTGGGCAGATTTTTGCGTGATGTGGCTGTTTTTAATGGATTTTTGAGCTGAAAAACCTCGACTCTATCTGGCAACACTGGTTCCATGTCCCAAGAGCCAGGTTTGGTAAGTCCAAGGTCCCCGCCTTCGGCCACTGCCCATGGCATCACGCACCTGACTCATATGGCCCCTCCTGCAAGTGGTGGGTCCACAGGAAGGCAAACCCATGTTGCTCATTCGGGTTGAACCCGACCGGGCCCCATAGATAGAGACCCAGTCACCAGGCATTCATCAACGAGCCCCTCCACCAGGCCTGCCTCCAGGGTGAGGCCCCAGTAACACATGTCCGGGCAAGGGACACGGAGTTCCTTGCTGTTTTATGTTCGTAAGAGTCTTTGGAATAATAATAATAATAATAATTGTCTAATCTTGTCATCTGCGTATGTTTCCCATACACAGACGAAATTCGTCTCTGCATTTAACCCAACCACCTACCAGGTGGTGCAGTGAGCAGCCATAGAAGGCGCTCGGGGAGCTGGAGAAATAGGTGTGCACTCATAGACACCCCAAGGTGTGTAGTGGCCGGGACGCGAACCCGCGTCCTTCGGGTCCCAAGTCAAACGCCCTAACCACTACACCATCTTGGCTCCTTCTCTCCTTGTCTGGCCTGTCACCTAAATCCAATCTGCCTTGGGAGACCCTCCAAGGGGCAATTACAATTGCCCCAGACAGCAGAGCTCCTAGGATCATTCAGGCGCACAAACTCCTCCACCACGATAAAGTGACGATTCAAGGAAGAGAACTTAAAGACAACAAAATTAATTTTAGACATTTGAAAATCAATTCAGAATCATCCAAATCTGGGATGTGATGCAACAGGAACAGACTATAGCCATATTTATTCAAACGTATTAACAGGCAACGACAGGTCCCTACCGCAGCACCCAGACTCCAGGAGACCAGCTGACAAGATGAAAGTCACATGGACCAGGGGAATGTGTGTCCACAGTGTTAACACACATGACAATAAAACTGAGGCCCATCCTTTAAACCTGTTAATGAAAACAACAACCCAGAGCCTCATGACTGTGACGCAACACGTACTGGCAGGGTTTATTTTAAGGTTTAAAGACCATTTGGAGTCATTTCATTGGAGGGAATGAGTTTCATGTGAAATATATTATAAAAATGTGCAACAGAAGCACAATAAGTCCACATGATGATGATAAATAAATGTTTAATGGTGCAAAAACAAGTGATAATTCCCAGAAGCTCTGCACAATAAAACTACTGTAAGTCCTGCATGGATTGGTTTTAAAAGTTGCAGGTAACTTAATGAATAAGTGAATGTTTGAAGAATTGAAGTGACTCCCTGCCAAACAAAACACCAAGCAGGGCAGTAGGTCAACTCTACAAATGAAGTGAAAGCTGCCTTGATGATTCATTGTTCCTGCCCAGTGGGATTAAACCTAATCAGTCTACAAGACAGATCAAGGTCATCCGGTCATTTGTCCATCTCGTCACAACATTCATCAAAAAATAAATAAATCAGCACTCCTGAGTAAAGCCCAACTGATATGGAAATTTTGGCCGTCGTCGATACCGATATTGAAAGGCAAGGCTAATGCCGATAACTGATAAAATGGCTGGAAATTTTTCAACTTTGTCCACCCCCAAGAATCTAAGTAAACAGATCATTTTAAACCTGTTTTAATACTTGGAAGTCTTGAAACAGTCTTCCTAACGTGCATTCACATTTTCTATCCTCCACTATTCACCATAAAGTTATCAAGTGTGTTACAAAAATATAAATTAAACAAAGAAAAGCCCTTTCCTGCTCATTGTTTAAACAGTCAGTCATGTACGGTATATATTGTATATTGACCGCAGCAGCATTTTGTTTTTTCTTTGCAGAGAAGTGAAGATTTCAGACAAATGATGTATTTCATTGAGGACGACAAAGATAACGTTACCAACACTGATGTATTTTACCTCTACATTAGATTTATTGTTCTGGATAAAGTTTTACAAGGAAGTAGCCTATGCTGGGGGTTATCAGGAAAAAACACAGCACGACTGCTTCACAGAAGGTTCTTAATGACGTTGTTGAAGCATTGGATGCTAAGGATGATTGTGCTGCACTTTTCTTAGACCTGTCTAAAGCTTTTGACACAGTGGATCATAACATCTTGTCAAAGGTGGGCACATGAACGCTGGGGACCGCTAATAATAATAATAATAATTAATTCAATTTATAACGCACTTTTCATTACTGAAAATCTCAAAGTGCTACACATATATTGAATGCTACACACATTCATAAACCGGTGGCGGCAGACTACCATGCAAGGTGCTTTCCAGTCCTACCGGGAGCAACTCAGGGTTAAGTGTCTTGCCCAAGGACACAACGACACATGGTGCGGGTCCCGGGAGTCGAACCGCCAACTTTCCGATCGGGAGACGACTGCCATTACCACTACACCACAGCCGCCCCATGCTCTCATGCGCTAATGCGCTAATCCGCTTACAGCGGACCTAACGTTTTTGTCAGCGTAACAGCGGAGTGACTAACTTTTATAATTCATAAGCGGATTTGTGCTATTTTTATTTAAAATGCAGTACCGCTAATAACTAATTATCTATCAGTAAAAACGAATAAACTTATTTAGAGGCTCTTATGCTGGCTCCGTAGCTGCTTGTTTTGCCTTTTTCCCCTCCCTCACCGTAAAGAGCAGAGAGGAGGGAGGGTTGGAGGGGGAGCAGAGGGGAGAACAGACACGGATCTACCATGTAGGCAAATGATGCCGTTGCTTGGGGCTCCCAATCAGCAGGGGCCCCGCCCCGCCCCGGCCAGTCACCTACATCACTAACATTGCTCATGCTTGTTAATGTACATTTAACATAAAAATAATTATAGTTACGATGAAAACGATCATTAAAAACGCAATACAAAAACCGGTCGATTTCTGTATCCCCCTACTAAAAATGGACTATTCCATCTTGACATCTTCCGGGTCAGAGGTGAACTCGGGGGCTAATTCTGTGGCTAGCTGGTTGTGCTGGGTTTCTTGGATAAATCCGCAGAGAACCCCGCTGTTTCAAGCCAAATTAACGCGGCCGGAGGATTTTATTGTGTGTTTTGTGTCGACCACTCGACGGTGAGTCGTTAGTTTTATGTATTTTAGTTACTTTTCATTAAATCTGTTGACTACCTATAGAATCTTGACATCTTCCGGGTCAGAGGTGAACTGGACGCTAACTCTGTGGCTAGCTGGTTGTGCTGGGTTTCTTGGATAAATCCGCAGAGAACCCCGCTGTTTCAAGCCAAATTAACGTGGCCGGAGGATTTTATTGTGTGTTTTGTGTCAACCACTCGACGGTGAGTCGTTAGTTTTATGTATTTGGGTTACTTTTATGTATAAATGCGGTGGCGACACACCCGTGTATTTGAGATTTAAAAGTGGTCTTAGGGATTAAAAGATCATTCTCTTTTTTGTTAATTTCGTGGCCGAATAGAATATATGTACGTAAAGTATTAAATAAATCCTTTGATTTTTGTAATTTCATCCTTTTAGGATCATTTTAGTTACTTTTCAGTTGGCAGTGTAGTGCAAATATTGCATAACGCTGCCGGCTACCAATTGTCGAATATAAATAGCGGATTAGATTAGCTTCCCCTAATTTTCATAAGACATTTGTGCTTTTGAAATTGTGGACCTAAAAAAATTAATAAGCGTTTTAGAAATTGTGGAACTAATTTTTTGATTAGCGTTGTCCACCACTGCATCTTGTGTCATAAGCTCTCAGAAATCGGTTTCTCTAATCACACTATTGGTTGGTTTTCTAACTATCTTTCCGATCGGAGGCAATGTGTTCAACATAATGGTACTTCTTCCAGTTATTTAACGGTTAAAAATGGTGTCCCACAAGGCTCAGTCTTAGGACCAACCCTCTTTACAATCTACATAGGTAATGTAGGTCAGAGCATCCCTGATACATCCTTACATTTCTATGCTGATGACACAGTTGTTTATTGTCGAGCTAAAACAGTTGCTAAGGCTTTCCAGCTTTTGCAATCCGCTTTTGACATCATCCAGTCAGATTTGTTCCATCTCAAACTTGTCCTAAATGCTGATAAAACCAAAGGGATGCTTTTTTCAAATAGGAAGTCGGTCCCAGCAGTTCTTCCTCTGATTTTATCCTCAAATGATGTCCCTATTAAGTTTGTTGATTCCTATAAATATTTGGGTATCCTGGTTGATTCACATCTCTCTCTTTTAAACTCCACGTAGAAAACCTAGTAAAGAAACTGAAAGTTAAACTGGGTTTATTTTTCAGAAACAGATCATATCTAACTCTGAATGCTAGGAAACGCCTTGTATCTGTGACTTTCCTTCCCTCCATTGATTACGTGACATTATCTACATGAATGCTCCTACAAGCACCCTGTGGATGTTGGATGTTGTCTATCATGGTGCACTAAGATTCATAACTGGCTGTGATTATCGTACCCACCACTGCACCCTGTATTCACTGGTTAACTGGACATCATTAACTTCACGCAGACTCTTCCACTGGTACATTTTCATCTTCAAATCACTTCTTGGTCTGCTGCCTTCATACATCTCCTCCTACATGTCTCTGCGTGAGTGCAGCTACAGCGTGCACTCTCAGGACTTGATTACCTGCAGTGTTCCGTCAGTGAGAACTGAGCTTGGCAAAAGGGCCTTCTCATACTCCGCTCCTGTTTCCTGGAATATCTTACAAAAAGATCTGAAACTCTCGGCCTTGACTTCTCTAAATGGTTTTAAAGTGTTTGTGACGTCATCTTTTAACTTTGCATATAGTGACACAACATAAATATCTTGTATCATTCAACTACAGTACTGTATGTTCGTTTTAGCAAACAAAATGATATATTAATGAAAATTCCTTTCAAAGGGAGTTTAAAATTAAAAACTGTGTTTCTTCACGGGACATCCGACTACATGTGAATGCAACATCTGTGACGTAGGAGGGAGAACGTCTTTAGAACACCCCTTTTACATAATCATGGCGGACAATAAATAAAACGACGAATTTGGCAATCTAAGTTAAGATTTGAGCGATTTGTCTTCAGTTTGGGAAGCAGAAAGTTAGATCAAAAAAGGCGTTCAATACAGAACAACTGGACTTTATTTGTAGTAACAAGACGTTTCGCTTCTCATCCGAGGAGCTTTATCAATTAAGTGAGGAGACAGTGAGAGGGATAAGTTATAACCAGGATAAGCCATTGACACGCACCAACATATGTAAATTGGAAACGAACACCCACACATACTTGGGATAACACGTACCTGTGACCCATTCAAAGTTCAGTGTGTGAAAACAGAGCTTACAGAGCTGTAAGCTCTACTCCTGAGTCTCCTACCATCAGCTCGGGTGTCCACGTCGCTTGATGCCATCATGGTGGATCAGGCGGAGTTTTCGGGCGGCTGGCTGACGTCTCTCTCAGCTTTACAAATCCTAACGTAGAGAAGTCGGAGAGTTCGGCATTGACGGCTCCAACTGGGGAGAGACAGAGGAGTTCTGTGTTAAGATGCAGCAGCAGGTCTAGCTCTTAAAAAAAAAAAGTATGAAATGTAAAAGAAGTGTTTGCTGTGAAGAGTCAACTGTGAAAACTGCATGAAACTGGTAAACTTGCAAAACATGATTTATTGTTTTTGGAAGTCTAAAGAAGCATTTTAACAGCCCCAAATAAGTATCTATAATTTAAAAGAAATGCTATGACAATGTACAGGTAATGACAATCAATTTTTCTAAGAAGTGCTGAAGCACGTTAAGACGGAGAAACGTGAAATCACACAAATGATTTTGGACGAGTCTAAACTCAAAACTGAATTTTGAAGCAGACCACGAAAGATGGTCAATTTAATCATTTTTTTATTTTCCTTCTGCTTCAGTATCATGTATTAAAAACAAATTATTGATCAAAATAATAGATTACCGGTACCTGACATGACAGCTGGTGAAATAATGTTCAACCAAACATCCTACGAACAACTACTGTATTGCTATTAAAATGTATTTTTCCCAAAAAAAAAAATACAGAAAACCACCAAAAAAAAATGCAGATTTTTAAATGTAATTTATTGGAAAGAATTTATCTCCACCAGACAAATACAAAATAAACATTTTAATAGATGATCAGTACATGGCCAGTGATTAAAACTTGCTGGACTGCGTATCTTGTGTAAAAGATACATCTGTATCCAGAGGCAAACTTTTTCCATGACAACTTTAAAGGAAGTTCATCTTGTTTTAATGCAGCCGAGTTAAGTGATTTATGTCTTGTTTCAAATTTACCGGACAAATAAATTGCAACCAGACAAAAAGCTGTTACGTTTTAGTAATTTAGTACCGTAACTATTTTTCTGTCACTGATCTTTAAAAAAAAAAGTCTGGAGATAAACATCACTGCTTGATTCCATTTAATAAAAATGTAACTTTAAGTTTAAATCTTTTAGAGAAGTTTGTTAGTTGTTCTGCCGTCAGTGTTGATAATAATAACAATAATAATAATAATAATAATAATAATAATAATAATAATAATAATAATAATGAATTCAATTTACGGTATAACGCACTTTTCATTAATAAAAATCTCAAAGTGTTGAACGGTCCAGACCAACAAACTGTTTTAAAAGCATCCTAATTGGGAATACATTCTGCTTTTACATGATATGAAAACACCTAACGGGTAAGATGCAGCTCTTTTGAAGGAAAACTGAACAGACTCTTGTACTGTATTTCATTTTTCATTTTCAGTAGCAACAAAGTGACTCACACAATAACTACAGTGTAACGTGTGTGTGTGTGTGTGTGTGTGTGTGTGT
>JBBPBX010023556.1:0-11768 GCA_038048925.1 Garcialebias charrua | reverse complement strand
TGTGTGTGTGTGTGTGTGTGTGTGTGTGTGTGTGTGTACAAAACAAGTTGTTTCATCAGCACTTTCTGGGGCGTCTTGTGACTCAGAAGAACTGAACTAATCTGGTGTCCTCTTTCTGCCATGTCTGCTCCCAAGAACTGAAGTGAATCATCTTCAAGCTAAATTTTCCAACTTACTGAAAATGTGTTTTATATGAAAATTAATTAGAGAAAAATATCCTTATGTCTATTAAATAAAATTCTAGATGTCTCTGTAGACATGCAGTTACACCCTGCAATCTGATTGTTTTACTCAACATCCTGATTAACAAAAACATGTTTATTTTGCATACAACTCATCTTTATCTTCTGCTATCAATGTTCATGATAAAACCCAATACAGTACTGTAATCACATCTGAGGCTGGACCTTGCAAATCCCTCGCATTTTGCATGTCAAACAAATGCTGTACTTTTTAATAAAAGCCATGTTGTTGAGGTTTTTGTAAACAGACTGTGGGTAGTCCTGAATATATACTGTACAAGTGATCTCAAGTTACCTCAAATGATTTTGCATTAAAAAAAACTCTATAAATGTCAGTAAATGAAAGCCCAACCTGTCCGTCCTCATGGTTCTGGTTGAGTTTAGCTGAGCCTAATTATAACATTAAATAAAATAAATTAAGTCAAATTGAGCACGAAGACTGAATTAGCATAGCTAGCTGCAGGTTCCGATGCCATCCTCTCCGTGAGTGGCAGCTCGGCCCACAAAGCTCCAGCTTACCTCGCTGTCTGGCCTCCACCTCTACCCACACTTTTATCCGGGCGACGTGACCGCAGACCTCTTATTTTCGTATCGTAGTCATATCAGGAACCAGCAAAGAGCGGCAGCCCGGGCGACGACGCGGCACAGATTGAGAGACTAGCAAAACAGACAGTTCCCCTTCAGGGGAGCGAGCGGTGTGGTCACGTGACCAGACCGAGCACGTTCGACGTTCTGTTGCCATGGAGACGGATCAAACCCGCTAGCTAGGCTGCTAGCTAGCTAGTTGAGAGAGCTGGCAAGCTAGTTAAATTAATAAATGGAGAGTCAGGGACACGGAATAACGTGCCGGAACACTGACAGTAAGTATGTGCTGCATTTTGTTATAAACATTTTGCTCAGTTAGGTTTTTTTATTTTATTTTGACAAACAGGAAGTATCGATTTGGAAGCGCTTGATTTGTACGCCGGGACGTCCAAAATGACGCACCCAGTACATTTCCAGATTAAAACTGGAAAAATAAATGATCGTAAGAAATCGTGAAACCTTTTTTTTTTTAGCAAGTTTGAAATATTGGGTTGTTTTGCTTTCACGATTTTTAGACTTGTGGGTCAAAAATGTCTCAACAGGCTCGATGACAATTTGCCTCTGTACATTTTGTGGCGTTCATGACAAACTAACATCCGGTCATAAGTTTTTCAAAATATACTTTCACATGAATTTTACATATTTTATTTTATTTATATTTTATTTACGTATACATGTAGTTACGTATTGCTAATAAATATGTAACTAATAGTTTGGGCTAATAAATAATATGCCCAAAACATTTTTTTTTTATTACTCGGGAATTTTATTCTAACCGGAAACAGAATTATGGCTTTTATTGTGGTCAGCTAGGGGGAAAAAGTGAACATTTTTTTGAGATTTCTGAGACTTCTGCGCTATTCAGTGTCAGTTAAAAACAAAAGTTCACAGCTGGCCTTATCGCCAAGTCCGACACGTCACTGGAAACATGCCTGTGAGTTTTTCACAATTCAATTTTTGTTGTATTTGTTAAAGTTTAGCTAAAGTGCTTAGCGATAGCATTTTAGCTAAGCCTTCAGTACTGTATCGTATGTCTGATAACTGAAAAGTCTTACTATGACTATGAGTCATAGTAGGCCATGATTCTGGTAAATGATTAATAATAACAAGTTGGTGAAGACGTCTCTGTATTAAAAAGGGTAGTTATATTAAAATTCGCGATTGCTTTGACTCCAGGCTCATGAAAGCATTTCTACACATAGGTGATCCAATTTAATTTAAAATGTACAGTATAATACTGTAAACAGTGACATCTGTTTGTAACAGAGGCACGAGTTTGATGTGGAGATGAAATGTACTGGATGTTCAGACGCTCTTACCAGAGTCCTCAACAAGCTGGGAGGTAAAACAGACACATTCTTTCAGTCTTGTTTGCTTTGAAAACCCTCTTTGTTGATTTTACTGGCAGTCATGAGGAATAAACTTCTTCATTCTTATTTGTTTGATAATAATTCCACAAGGCTCTGTACTTGGACCAAAGTTGTTTATTTTATATGTAAATGATTTAGTGGAGGTGTCCAGAATCCTTAAATGTGTTCTTTTTGCTGATGATACCACTTTCTTTTACAGTATTTGGGTAAAGACTTGGAACAGATGTTTGAGTTGATGAAGATGGAGATTGTCAAAATACAAACTTGGTTTAAATTAAACAAGTTATCATTAAACCTTGATAAAAATAATTACATGATATTTAGTAATAAAAAGAAAACTGTTGATGCTACTTTCAAAATTGATGGTGTTGAGATATGCAGAGTAAGTGAGGTGAAGTTTGTGGGTGTAATTATTGATGATAAACTGTCATGGAAACGGAACATAAATTCTGTAAAAACAAAAATATCTAAATCCACTGCAGTTCTGTACAAAGTTAAGGACTTATTGAATGATAAAGCCCTGGATTTGCTGTAAAATACAATCATAGTCCCACATTTAATCTAGTGTGTTGATGTTTGGGGAAAAGTGTGTAAAACTATAACAAAGCCTATTTTTACTTTACAGAAAAGAGCTGTAAGAATTATCACAAGAAAGCATTATTGTCATCCATCAAGTATATTATTTTACCTACTGAAATTACTGAAGTTTTATGATTTGGTGGCCTATATTTTGTTAGTTACTGTATATATAAAGCTCAGAACAACACACTACCTTCTTCAAACATTCAAATGCATTTTGCAAAAAGGAAATGTCGCTACGACAATCTCAAGGCAATCGACATTTTTGTAAAACCACAGTACAGAACCAGTTTAAAGGGTCGGTCTACTTTAATACAGGGAATAGGTCTGTGGAATATGTCGTTGCCTATATTTAAGAAAATGATTAAGACTAAATTGTTGAAAAGAAACATATAAATTAGTTTAATATGAAATGTACTAAAAACGGAAAATTGTGATGAGTTGTTCATTTCGTTATGTTATTTATAGATGATTATTGTTTGAATTAATTTGTTTTAAAGAAGGGGCAGATATGATACGATTTTTTTCTTCTTCTGCTGCCTTTCATTTTATGTTTTGTTTTTCATGTACAGTAGTCTGTAAAATTGTTTTGTATTTTAAATCTGAAATTAATAAATTACTAAAATAAAAAAAGAATAATACCATTGCTGGTTGTTCATGCCCTTTAAATATTTATTTGACACACTTTTACCAATTATTTTAGCTATGCAAGATGAGCTTTATCTGAGAAATTCAGTTACAACAGATTAAAAATAGCAAATACCAGCATGTGACGCTGTGTTTAAATTAACTAAATCATTATTAACATTTCAATTATTTTTTTTGTTTGCTTCAAGTGTTTATGAACAGAGTTGAGAGGAAAAATAGGTTTGTGTAAGGCATGGGTGTCTAATCCTTGTCCTCGATACACAAACCTGAATGTTTTAGATGTTTCTCTGCTCCAACACATCTGTTTTTAATAATGGGTGATTAAAAGGTTTCAGCAGAACATGAAAAGGTAATTCAACCATTGAATCAGGTGTGTTGGAGCAAGAAAACCTCTATAACATGTAGGATGGTGACCCTCAAGGACCAGGATTGGGCATCCCTGGTGTAAGGAAACAGCATCAGAACAGACGAGGAAGAGGAGGATGACAGAGGTGTACAAGACAGGAAGTTATTTTATCACCAACCATCAGAAGACGAGCAAAAAGTTAGTATTTTACTGTCGCTGCCAACAATAAAGATGTTATAATGCATTAATTAATGTCGTCAAAGCAATGCAAACTACTGATTATCACAAATGTATTCAACAATTTCATTACAGTAATTGTTGTCTCATTGGGTACACTGCACCCCTGAGATTTATAGTTATATCATTCCAAAGTTATTGATAACTATGAGATAAGCTCTAAAATTATTTGAAATGTACAGAATGTTTACTTATTTACTTGTAAAAAAATATATATGTAGTTTATGGGTAAATTTATTTATTTGTGAGCTGAACATTTTGATTGAAATCCTAAAGACAATGTACTTTTCACCTGATTTGTTATCCCAGCTAAAACCTCAGCGTTTATATTCAGTTATATCTTGTCTCAATAAAATAAGTAAAATGCTTTTTAAAATCTGTTTAAAAGTACAGTAGTTTCCATCACGGCCAACCTAGGACTTCTTGGCTCTGAGTCTCGGGTCACCTGATTCTGTCCTGACTCCTAGTCTTACTTTCACTTTGCTCAGTCAATAAAAGGTTTCACTTTTACTTATTTTTTTATTTTATTTTTCAGTCATACAATCTGAACTTTACTGTTACAAACTAAAGCAAATCTCTTCCTTCATATTTTCTCTAACTTTTGTGGATTTAGCTTTGCCTCAGACCCAGAACTAAAACTTAACACACAAATCTGTCGTCTGATTTGTCAGCTCAGGTGAGGCACGTCACATGACCAACAGTGTTTCTCCTCTTGTTTCCTCCAGATGTAAAGTTTGAGATCGATCAGCCAAATAATCTGGTTTGGATCGAGTCCGACAAGGACGTGGAGTTTCTCACAGAGACGCTGAAGAAAACTGGAAAGCCCGTCAAGTACAACGGCACTAAATGAAGGAGTCTGCTTTGTGTACAACAGGTGATAAAAGTCTTAAAGTCCAGTTCAGTCCGCTGCTAGCTAAACACACAGGTTCATTCGTGACTCGTTATTTTATTTTTATGTCAGAAGTGGTTTGACAGTAAATGAGAAACCATTAAATGTGTTTTCTTTCAGGGAAGTTTAGCTGTAAAGTGAAGAGGTGAACTGGAAGTTAATCACCAGCACAGAAAGAGCCCACAAAGGTGACAGCTCCTTCCATATTCCATGGATGAGCAGAAAGTAAAACCACCCCCGAATGCAGGCTGTCTCAGAGTGGAGCTCACATTTCAATCAGCCTTTAAAGATCAGATTCTATATTTTATCTTCCTCCCAGTAAGACGTGTCTCATCTGATTATTTTTGTCCAATAAGGAGAAGTGGGTGATTGATTTTAACGTGCTTGACCTTTATAAATGTGTCTACATTCTTTCTATTCAAATTCATTTTGATGCTTTCAGGTGAAATTTTTGATTTTTAAATTCCGTCCTTTTCATATTTGCTACATTACATATTTCACGTTTTGCCCTCAGTGACGTATGTTTTTGGTCCTAAATTTATCAATTCAGGATGTGCAGTCTGACGTTTGGACCATTTTTTAAATTAAAAATGTGTTTTTGACTTTGAAAACAATCCCACTTAAAGCTGCAATACATTGATGTTAAATGTTTAGCCTTTTTATTTTTTTTTATAAATCCTGTGTTCAAGCATGAAGTTTGCCTGAAGCCCGGTTCATTTCTACTGAAACAATCCTTCAAAGCTTCGTGCTCCACGACCATGATGTCTGTCTTCTGTTTAGGGACCATCTGCTGATTATAAATGAGTTTTCTAACGGTGTTGCTCTCATTTACTGACAAACAACCGTTTTATAATTTAGTTTTGGGTTGTTTTTGATCACAGCCCCGTGTTTTCTGTTCTTTCAGATCCACCGTCTGTCTTTGTGTTCTCTACACTTAAAATGTTTTAATAAATTCTGCTTCACGTTTAACGTTCTGTTCTTTTTTGACTGTAGATATCTTAAAACGCATGGTGAATGTAAAAGTTCTCAGATTGGACACATTTTTTGAGTTTACTGTCATTTGCAGCAAACGTTTTCACTTGTCTGGGTAGCGAAGGGGACGGCACGGAGGTGCAGTGGTCGCCTCACAGCGAAAAGATCACAGTTCCTGCGTGATGTTCTTCTCGTGCACTCGGTGCAAGTAGAGACAATTTGAAGTTACCACAGAACCTGTGTCCCCAGGTGTGGGTTTGAACAGCTGTTTGTCTCTGTGTCCCTGTGATGGACTCGAGACCTGTCCAGGTGTCCCCCACTGCTCAGACACCAGCTCCCTGGCTCAAGTGTATTCACGATGAAGGGTTTTCTCTTTCTTCAAAGTCAAAATGACTTTAAAGACAACGTATCGTGACTAACGGCAGAAAAACTTCAGATATGATCATTTTTAGAAACTTATGTTGCCAAACCTCAGTAAAAATTAAAACAGTAGAAAATGAAAACAGATTTTTCTTTTTGTAAAAAATGTGACCATAAAACTGCCTTTTCAGCATGACGAATCTGATTCATGACTAATCTGATTCATGACTAATCTGACTAACATGACTAATAACTGAACAACCAATCTGATACATGACAAATCTGATACATGACAAATCTGATTCATGACCAATCTGATACATGACCAATCTGATACATGACAAATCTGATTCATGACTAATCTGATTCATGACTAATCTGATTCATGACTAATCTGATACATGACAAATCTGATACATGACAAATCTGATACATGACAAATCTGATACATGACAAATCTGATTCATGACCAATCTGATACATGACAAATCTGATTCATGACCAATCTGATTCATGACCAATCTGATTCATGACTAATCTGATACATGACAAATCTGATACATGACAAATCTGATACATGACAAATCTGATTCATGACCAATCTGATACATGACAAATCTGATGCATGACAAATCTGATTCATGACTAATCTGATTCATGACCAATCTGATACATGACAAATCTGATTCATGACAACTCTGATTCATGACAAATCTGATTCATGACAACTCTGATTCATGACAAATCTGATTCATGACAAATCTGATTCATGACAACTCTGATTCATGACAAATTAATTCTTGACAAATCTGATTCATGACCAATTACTTCTTGACAAATCTGATTCATGACAAATCTGATGCATGACAACTCTGATTCGTGACTAATCTGATTCATGACGACTCTGATTCATGACAAATCTGATTCATGGCAAATCTGATTCATGACAAATCTGAATCATGACAACTGATTCATGACAAATCAGATTCATGACAAATCTGATTCATGACACATCTGATTCATGACAAATCTGATTCGTGACTAATCTGATTCATGACTAATCTGATTCATGACAACTCTTGATTCATGACAACTGATTCATGACAAATCAGAATCATGACAACTGATTCATGACAAATCTGAATCATGACAAATCTGATTCATGACGACTGATTCATGACAAATCTGATTCATGACAAATTCTTGACAACTCTGATTCATGACAAATCTGATTCATGACCAATCTGATTCATGACAAATATGATTCATGACAACTGATTCATGACAAATATGATTCATGACAAATATGGTTCATGACAACTGATTCATGACAAATCTGATTAGCGTATTTAAATAATTTGCTTTATTTCCAAATAAATACTGTACAAGTTTTGCACTGACTGAACCTGACAGAAAAGTGAAGCTACCATCTTCATGAATGTTCGTGCAACTTTTGTTTTCAATACAGAAGAAGGAAAAACCAGGATGTTGGGCAAATATATATTCAAATTAAACATTCTGCTTTTTAAAGGCTAAAGTTGATGTTTAAATCTTTTTTGGGTCAGCCAAAGCAAAGCTTTAGAGCTGCTGAACTAAAGTACAGTAAACTGATTTTCATTTCTCAGGCAAGTCTGCACTAATATGAATTTGTAATTATAAAGTTAGTATATTATCTGTTCTGTCTGGAACAGGTTAGTCTTGTACAAAGTAAATGAATCCTCGTGGCTTAATGAGGCTAGTATAAATAAAGGTTGAATGAATGAAGTAAAGTTTTTGCAGAAGTTCCATCCATTATCTTTATCCGCTTATACCTTTTTGGGTCACTGGTGCCCATCCAGTCCATCACGGGGACACATGGAGACAACGATTCACTCTCGCACCTAGAGACAATTTAGAGTCACCAATCAGCCCAACATGCATGTTTTCGGTCTGTGGGAGGAAACCAGAGAAAACCCACGCATGCACGGAGAGAACATGCAAACTCCACCCAGAAAGGCCCTCAGCTGGGATTTGAACCGGGGCCACCTGCTCGCTGGGAGGCAGCAGCTCTACCCATTGTGCCACCGTGCTGCCAATATTTGCAGAAGTTATAATACTAAATATTTTGTATTCATGATAGATGAGAGCAACAGGCTGCATCAACCTGAGAGGAGGAAAACCAGTTAAGGAACCATAAGAAAATTAGGAGTAAATGTTGAAAAGCACAAAGAAGGTTCAAATCAGGGTGAAGATGCCTGCATGATGAACACATGTCAAGAAGGGAGTTTGTTGAAGTAAAAAAAAGTCTTCATTTTGAGATAATTAGCAACATGAGCAGCTTATCTAATATCAATAAACTGATCATTGTGATCAATAGCAAGTAAAATCATTGGATGCATGAAACAGATGTTTAGTTATTTTAATGCAACTGAACCGACTCCATGATCATATGAAAACATTTAATAACATCAATATGACAATATTAGTATTACATTTGTAATTAAACACTAATTTATAATTAAACACTAATCAAAATTAATTAATTAGCCAAAGAAAAGATGGTTATTATATCAGAAGGTCACATCAAAAGGTAGAACTTACTACAGTTTTCTGTATTTTTATTCAAGTGATAAAATATATATTTTTCTTTTCACGTTGAAAAGTGTCACAGAAATAAATCAAGTTGTTGATTATCACTGGTTTGGATCATTTTATGAGCACAGAAATATAAATATGTATATCTGGGCCTACAATTGTTATTTTTTTATAAATGAACAAATACTTTCTGTTAATAAATACTTACCATTAGTAGCAACTACAACTGCGTGAACATTTGGTCATTTTTGATTTAATATGAGTTCAAGAACCATCCAGTCTTCAACCACCAGGAGGCGCTGTGTGATCTACATCTTTCAGCTTATTTTTATAAAAATGCAGGACTTTCTTTCAGGTTTGGGACTTTTTCTCCTGTAGATCACACCGACGGCTCACAGAGAAAAGGGATCATTTTGAGGTGAAGCTGTTGCAGTTTTATCTCAGCAAGTTACAGAATGTTTCTTCTGTGGTTTGAGATAGAAGATGGACATTGTCTGGACATGATCAGCTGCTGAGATTTCAAGGGATTAAAACTCTGTATTTTAGCTCAGTTGAACCCCAGCACATGAGCTGGTGAAAAACAAGTGTTTGGATTCTGTGCAACATGCTGAATGGGTGCACACTGCCCTGAAGGTTCCAGTGTTTCATTAAAGTTCAATACCCACCATTTTTTCATATTGCATATCCAAATATGATAAATCTTTATGTTCGGTGGCAAACATTGAAAGTACAGTATTGTTTTAAAAGCTTGGTTTTTGTGACAATTTCAAGCTGTTTATCCAGAAACAGCCCCGGGTGTGATGTCACACCAGGGTTCGATCATGTTTATGGATGTTTTAACTATGGCTGAGAACGCTAACTGCCCATGAACCATACGTTGAGGTTAGTAGAAAGCTGCTGGGTGAGGAGCTGGCACTCCAAGGACGCCTCTGAGTCTGTGCGCTCGGCTGAACTGATAAGTGTATAAAAACAAGCTGCACACGCTGCCCGTGGCAGATTCTCGTGACTGGTCTTCGTGCATATCTGTGTAACCTGTCCTGAAAATCTGTCCTTGCGAGGCTGTGTATGAGTGGTTAGAGCAGTCGTCCTCCTATGAGAGAGCCGGGGGTTCGATTCCACCAGCAGTCACATGCCGAAGTGTTCCACTGAACCCCTCATTGCCTCCGATGTGTGTCCCATCGGTGTATGAATGTGATCTAAAAGCACCGATTAGTCTCTTTTTAGAATGATTTGTTCAGATTATCTTTGTGTTGTATGAATGTGTGTGTGTGGAGGTAAATTAGGGCACAGGTTTTGTTGTAAAGTGTGTAAAGTGTTTTGATTTGACCGCGAGCTCTCTGTTGCTCAAGGCTGGAGGCAGCAGTAAGAACGAGCAGTCTCATGGAGTAAACACCTCCATCCCCCAACCCTGTCGAACAAGCAACAACAACACACACCTCCTTTCAGACTGAGGCCAGAAGTTATTTGTCAATCATCAAAAAAATCTACAGGAAGAAGAAAAATGTGCAGAAATTGAAGGAGGTTCTGCGGCAATAGAGACACAGCGAGAGTGAGTCATGAGAAATGAGAGATCTGTTCAATTTCCCGTGTTTGGATTGTAAAGCAGGGGCGGCCAGCCAATAGGGGGCGCTACTGGAACTTCTGGACCATTTGAAGACTTTAAAAAAAATGTAATAAAATGAAATAATAAAAATATTTTGAAATATATGCATATATGTTTTTAGTTGTGTAGGATAAATATTTTATGAGTAATGATGAGTTATATTGTTTGTTTCAAAAAACGTTTTCTGATTGGTGACGTATTTCCTGTTTTGGAGGCGCATGGATCTTATCAGACTGTCGTTATAAATGGCGCATGTGCAGTTATTCCATGACGTTACAAAACAATGGGAAGATGCTGGGCGCAGTTTTCACTGCCCTGGACACGTTCAACGTGAGCTCTACCTACCGATCGCGTGTTTCCGGCCGTTTATTTATTTATTTATTTTTTATTTTTGTCTGGAAAATGAGCCGTGCAGTCAGTGACTCAAGCAGGCTTGCTCAGGTAAGTTTTAAATCATTGAAAGCCCTTTATCTAATGTCTATTTGCATTTCTGACTCAAAGTCAAAGTCAAAGTCAACTTTATTGTCAGATCTGCAATATGTACAGTGCAGGACATACACAGGACCGAAATTGCGTTTCTCTCAGTCCCTCGGTGCAACAGTAAACATCTAAACATTGAAACACTGAAACATATAATAATAGACATAAGCATAAAAATAGTAAAACTAACAATGCCTCTCAAATTTTAGATAGCTGTTTGTGAAAAAAGCCTTCAACTGACTGTTTATTCTAAAAGTGGCAACTGGTGAGTTTGTTTTTGGAGCTAGCATGTTAATGCTAGCCTTTATCTAATGCTTATATTGTTATATTACCATTCCTGACTGATATCCTCTCCACTTTTAGGTGGCTCTGTTTGTGATAAAAGCCTTCAGCTGACTGTTTATTCTAAAAGTGGCAACTGGTGAGTTTGTGTTTTTCCTTTGTTTGTAGAGTTAGGTTGCTAGCGCAGGTTATTGTACAGTATTGGACTCTGATGGCTACATTTATTTTAATTTGCTTATAAAAAATGATCAAACATCCATCCATCCATCCATCCATCCATCCATCTTCTTCTGCTTATCCGGGGTCGGGTCGCGGGGGTAGCAGCCTAAGTAGGGAGGCCCAGACTTCCCTCTCCCCAGCCACTTGGAGCAGTTCCTCCGGGGGAATCCCAAGGCGTTCCCAGGCCAGCCGAGAAACATAGTCCCTCCAGCGCGTCCTGGGTCTTCCTCTGGGTCTCCTCCCGGTGGGACGTGCCCGGAACACCTCACCAGGGAGGCGTCCAGGAGGCATCCTAACCAGATGCCCGAGCCACCTCAACTGGCTCCTCTCGATGTGGAGAAGCAGCGGCTCTACTCCGAGTCCCTCCCGGATGACTGAGCTT
>JBBPBX010023555.1:9537-40436 GCA_038048925.1 Garcialebias charrua | reverse complement strand
CACCATTGCACCTGGTGGTGGATTAAATTGCTTCCTCCACTCACCAGGATCTGTCATTAAAATAAAAAAATAAACTACCTCTGCTTTTCTCAAAAGTGTAACTTCTCTCCACTTGAATATCTTGTACCAATAACATTAACGTTTACTTTTATTCCCTGTTCAGTTCCAGCCCAGAAAAACACTCAAACATCTCCAGAACTACAAATATTCACTATTCAAACTCCTCGACAGTAGTGGGCAACGTTTTACCATTTATTCTAAAAGTATTCCCTGTAGTTTTTTTTAAGGAGCCCGAGCTCATGGGTTTTCTTGAAACACGTGTTTATGTTCATGTTTAGGACGAGCAGATGGTACCACTCCAATGTGCTTTGAATGCAAGTTCACATAAATGCTACGGCACAAAGTCGTTAAATTGATATTTTATGATACTAGGATCAGGCTTTAATTCTGGGTCAGAATCAAAGGCAAGCAATTCATTCATTTTTTATGCATTCATAAGCAACTGCTCACTTCAGCTAAATGTTTAGCTTAGAGGGAATAGACCTTCTCTGGTTCTTAACTCCCGTTTATTTCACAGGACACAGGAACTCTGGAGAAGCGTAGCTTTGCCACAAGCACATTCACACAGTTCCGCATCCTCTTCAAAAGGACATTCATCACAATATGCAGGGACACGGTAATTATTTAAAAATATATATATTCCTGCTTTGATTTTATAATCTATCTTTTAAAAGAGTGGGTACTCTATCATCAGTGTCATTCAGGGTGCATGTGTTGTGTTCATTTCTTTCAAGGTGCTGACCCATCTCAGGGTGATGTCCCATTTGTCTATCGGGGTTCTTATCGGCCTGCTTTATCTGAATATTGGAAATGATGCCAGCAAGGTCTTCAACAACACCGGCTTCCTTTTCTTCTCCATGCTGTTCCTCATGTTTGCTGCCCTCATGCCCACAGTGCTAACCTGTAAGACACTGAGCCTGCAAACATTAGTTTGGGGGGTGTTGTTGTTTCTAACTGAGGTGGGAAGTCTTTTAACTGAGCTGTCATTCCTTAGTTCCTCTGGAGATGTCAGTGTTTATGAGGGAACATCTCAACTACTGGTACAGCCTTAAGGCCTATTACTTGGCCAAAACCATGGCTGACGTACCGTTCCAGGTGGAGTTTTACTGATTTAATGCTCACTGGTGCAGAGACGCATGTACTGTTCAAAATATTGACACTAAAGACTGTCTCCTCTACAGGTGATTTGTCCGATCATGTACTGTAGTATAGTGTACTGGATGACTGAGCAACCTGCAGAGGCAGGTCGCTACCTGCTCTTCATGGCCTTGTCAACATCCACAGCCCTGGTAGCTCAGTCGTTGGGCCTGCTAATAGGAGCTGCCTCCACTTCTCTGCAGGTCAGCAAATCTAAACACCCTGCATCATTTACATTTGTGAACTATTAACTGCTCCAACTATAGGGGGATCACACTCTTAAGCCTCCCTGGTAAGGTCTATTCAGGGGTTCTGGAGAGGAGGGTCCGTCGGATAGTCGAACCTCGGATTCAGGAGGAACAGTGTGGTTTTCGTGCTGGTCGTGGAACACTGGACCAGCTCTACACCCTCAGCAGGGTCCTGGAGGGCGCGTGGGAGTTTGCCCAACCAGTTTACATGTGCTTTGTGGACTTGGAAAAGGCATTCGACCGCGTCCCTCGGGGGTTCTGTGGGGGGTACTCCGGGAGTATGGGGTACCAGGCCCATTGATATGGGCTGTTAGGTCCCTGTACGACCGGTGTCAGAGCTTGGTCCGCATTGCCGGCAGTAAGTCAGGCTCGTTTCCGGTGAGAGTTGGACTCCGCCAAGGTTGCCCTTTGTCACGATTCTGTTCATAACTTTTATGGACAGAATTTCTAGGCGCAGCCAAGGTGTTGAGAGGATCCGTTTTGGTGGCCTTAGAATCGCTTCTCTGTTTTTTGCAGATGATGTGGTCCTATTGGCTTCATCAGATCGTGATCTACAGCTTTCGCTGGAGCGGTTTGCAGCTGAATGTGATGCGGCCGGGATGAGGATCAGTTCCTCCAAATCCGAGGCCATGGTCTTGAGCCGGAAAAGGGTAGCATGCCCTCTCCGGGTCGGGGAGGAGGTCCTGCCCCAAGTGGAGGAGTTTAAGTATCTCGGGGTCTTGTTCACGAATGAGGGAAAACTGGAGCGTGAGATCGATAGGCGGATAGGTGCAGCATCCGCAGTGAAGCGGGCGCTGTACCGGTCTGTCGTGGTGAAGAGAGAGCTGAGTCGAAAGGCAAAGCTCTCAATTTACCGATCGATCTACGTTCCCACCCTCATCTATGGTCATGAGCTTTGGGTTGTGACCGAAAGAACGAGATCTCGGATACAAGCGGCTGAAATGAGTTTTCTCTGCAGGGTGTCTGGACTCTCCCTTAGAGATAGGGTGAGAAGCTCAGTCATCCGGGAGGGACTCGGAGTAGAGCCGCTGCTTCTCCACATCGAGAGGAGCCAGTTGAGGTGGCTCGGGCATCTGGTTAGGATGCCTCCTGGACGCCTCCCTGGTGAGGTGTTCCGGGCATGTCCCACCGGGAGGAGGCCCAGAGGAAGACCCAGGACACGCTGGAGGGACTATGTTTCTCGGCTGGCCTGGGAACGCCTTGGGATTCCCCCAGAGGAGCTGCTCCAAGTGGCTGGGGAGAGGGAAGTCTGGGCCTCCCTACTTAGGCTGCTACCCCCGCGACCCGACCCCGGATAAGCGGACGAAAATGGATGGATGGATGGAACTATTAACTGAAATCAACTAAAGTATTTTCTAAAAAAAAAAAATAAAATCATGAGAATCTTGGTTTACTTCAGCTACACTCACCGGTTACTTTATTAGGTACACTTGATTACCGGTAGTTGCTTGTTCAGAGTCTTGACAAGCAACTAAAGTCAAAGATAAAGTCAAATAACTAATCAGTGAATAACTAATCAGCCAATCACATGCAGCAGCTCAATGCATGCAGACATATACAGTAGTCAAGTTGAAAACGACTCGTTAAATTTCTAACTAAGCATAAAAACGGGGGGAAAAGAATATTTATTTTACTTTAAACATGACAATTAAAGGGATTGTGACATGATTTTTTTACTATTCATAAAATTGCTCAAAATATATATATTTTATCATTTAAATATGTTTGTTTTTGCAAACAAAATGATAAATCACTTTAATTTTGCTTTAAAAGTGATTTTGAACTTCAAGCCGTGTTTAATCATGGGAAATCCGATTACACTCGAACGCACCATATGTGATGTCACACTGGGCAGAGGGCTGTGGTGTCTTTAATAGCGGACAATTTAAAACTGGACGAATTTAGCAATCTATGTGAAGATTTGAGCTATTTGTCTTCATTTTGGGAAGCAGAAAATAGTTTGGGTGATGGAACAAGAAACAACAGGATCTAATTTAGGTCTGATGCTGTATCAGACTTCCTTCATGTCGAGCTGCTCATACCTGCGCACTGTGACAAGCCCAGAGCTCTGCCCAGTGTGACATCACAGATGGTGCGTTCGTGTGTAATGGGATTTCCCATGATTAAACACGGCTTGAAGTTCAAAATCACTTTTAAAGCAAAATTAAAGTGATTTATCATTTTGTTTGCAAAAACAAACATATTTAAATGATAAAATATATATATTTTGAGCAATTTTATGAATAGTAAAAAAATCATGTCACAATCCCTTTAAACATCCCATGGTTGTTGGTGACAGACGAGCTGCTCTGAGTCTTGCAGGAATAGGACTTTCACACACAATCATGACATTTGCAGAGAATGAGCAGCAGATTAACAAAGGTCTGCACTGCAGACTATCATCTCTGAACAAATTGTTCAACCTTGAAGCGGATGCGCTACAGCAAAAGAGGACCACCAGGCCCACTCCTCTGACAGCTAAGAACAGAAAACTGAGGCTACAGTTCACACAGGCTCACAGCAACAAGATATATTTTTGAAACCATTGCCTGGTCTGAAAAGTCTGGGTTCACTGGACTCCATTTGTCATTTGCATCATGTGCACATAACAAATCTGTGTCAACTAAATGATATCATGTTAATATAAAACAAAATATCTGAGGAAGGTTTCCAATTCTTTGCTGAACCGAAGCCACAAAGAACTGAAGCAGTTCTGAAGGCAAAAGGTGGTTCAACCCAGAACTAGCAAGATGGACCTGTTAAAGTGGACAGTGAGTTTATGCATTTACAAAACCCCTGCTGTGTAGCTTCTCCATGTTCCTCCAGGGATCCAGAACTTAATAAAACAAACTCCAAACAGTTTCCTCTCCACAGATGTTGCTTGTGTTTTAGTTCTCTTTTAGGGTTAGGGTTAGGGATACAAATTGCCACAGTTGCTAAATGTTTAATGAGGTTTCTGGTTGGTTGCAAACCACAACTTCACCACTAGACATCACTAAAGTCAACAAGCTTTGCAGTGTTTTTTTAAACAAAAGTTTAAAATTTGCTAATTTCTTATTTGATTTACCCATTTTAAAGGAGGGGAACTTCTTAGCTTGTTTAACGTATTGTAAGGAAAATCTTCATCTTTCTACAGTATACATACCATTAAAACTTTCTATTACTATTTTGTTGCTGGAATTGTAAATATTCATTTGATTGGAATGTCTACTGTAGATATTCGCCCATAGGTCTGAAATTTGCCTGATTAGTCATTGCTTCCTCTTTTTTATTTTATTTTATTAAAGAAGACAATAAAACCCATTCCCGCTCCCACCTCATCTTTTACTTATACTAGGTGAGATTTTCTGGATTGGTTTTCCAATCCGTGGAGTGTTTGTGAAGTTATATTTTTGGTTGTACTGCGATTTCTGGCCCAGCAATGGTTACAACATGAAACACAGTTTTAACAAGAACATGTGTTTTATGAAAAACTTCATTGCTTAACTTTAAAGTATTTGCAGTATATAAAGTACTGGCAGCTGCATTTCTAACTTCTTTCTACCAATATACCCACTGTCCCTCCTCTGGACATGTCCAAACCATTTCAGTCTGGTCTCTCTAACTTTATCTCCCAGTTGTTCAACATGTGCTGTACCTCTGATGATCTCATTCCTAATCTTATCCATCCTTGTCACTCCTAATGAGAACCTCAACATCTTCATTTCTGCCTCTTTCAGTTCTTTCTTCTGTTTTTTGTTAGTGCCACTGTCTCCAGACCACAACATAGCTGGTCTCACCACTGTCTTGTAAACTTTTCCTTTGACCTTTGCTGACACCCTTTTGTATCAAATCACTCCTGAAACTTTTCTCCATCCACTCCATTCTGCTTGGACTCTCTTCTTCACCTCTTTACCACACTCCCCATTTTCCTGGACAGTGGACCACAAGTGCTTGAAGTCCTGCACCTTTGTGACCTCTGATCCTTGTAGCCTCACTGTTCCACCTGTCTCCCTCTCATTCACACACATGTACTCTGTCTTACTATGGCTGACTTTCATTCCTCTTCTTTCAAGTGCAAACCTCCATCTCTCCAAGTTCTCTTCCACCTGTTCCTTGTTCTCACCACAGATCACAATGTCATCTGCAAACATCATAGTCCACGAGAATTCCTGCCTGACTCATCTGTTAGTCGGTCCATTACCAGAGCAAACAAGAAGGGGCTCAGAGCCAATCCTTGAGGCACTCCCACCTCGACCTTGAAGCTATCTGTCACTCCTACAGCACATCTCACCACTGTCCTGCTGTCCTCATACATGTCCTGTACCAGTCTAATATACTTTTTTGCCACTCCAGATTTCCTCATGCATTGCCACTCCTCCTCCCTCCACACCTTGTCATATGCTTTTTCTAAATCCACAAATTAGACACAATGGAGTTCTTTCGGACCCTCTCTGTACTTCTCCATCAGCATCCTCAAAGAAAAGATGGCATCTGTGGTGCTCTTTCTTGGTATGAAGCCATACTGCTGCTCATGAATAGTTATCTCTTGTCCAAGTCTTGCATCCACAGTTCTCTCCCAGATATTAATTGTGTGACTCATCAACTTAATTCCTCTGTAGTTTTTTCATTCATTCATTCATTCAACCTTTATTTATACAGGCTAGCCTCGTTGAGTCACGGGGACTCATTTACAAGAGGGACCTGTCTCACTCACACCAAACAACCATCCACTCTCACACTCACACCTAGGGTCAATTTAGAGTCACCAATCAGCCTAACAAGCATGTTTTTTGGTCTGTGGGAGGAAACCGGAGTACCCGGAGGAAACCCACGCATGCACGGGGAGAACATGCAAACTCCACCCAGAAAGGCCCCGGACCGGGATTTGAACCGGCAACCTTCTCGCTGAGAGGCAGCAGCTCTACCAGTTGTGCCACCATGCTGCCCACGGTTGCTACAACTCTGTACATCACCCTTGTTCTTAAAAATGGGCACCACTCTCTTTCATCCCTCAGGAATTTTCTCACCCTCAGATAGGCTTTTCTAGTCAAAGATCTCACTGTCATCTCTTCTAGATGTTTCCAAACCTCCAATAGTATGTCAGCATGTCCTTCTTCCTTCCCCATTCTTTTCAGAGCTTTCCAGACTTCACCCTCACTAATCTTTCCCACTTCCTGGTCCAGTTTCTATGGCTTCTACTTTTCTTTCTCTTTCATTCTCTTCATTCATTAGCTCCTCAAAATACTCCTTCCATCTTCCCATCACATTCTCCTCACTAGTTAGATTACCATTCTTGTCTTGAACAAGCCTAACCTGCTGCACATCCTTTCCAGCCTGATCCCTCTGCCTTGCCAATTGGTAGAAGTCCTTCTCCCCCTCTTTAGTGTCCAGTCTCCCATACAACTGATCAAACACCTTCAGTTTCATCTTAGCTACTTCCCTCTTTGCTCGACGTCCCATCTCCTTATATTCCTGTCTCCTCTCTTTAGTCCTCTCACTGTCTTATTTCTTTTGGCTAACCTCTTTCTCATCTGGGGCCCGAGTTGGGGTAGAGTTAGAGCAGCCAACCTGGGACCAGAAAGTCGCGGTTCGACTCCTAGCCATTCCCACATGTTGTGGTGTCTCTGAGCAAGACACCTAATCCTTATTTGCTCCACGGGTGCTTACATAGCTGGCCACTGCTCCACCTGGGTGTATCCCAGGTGCAATGGGTTAAATGCAGAGAACTAATTTCACCATTGTATGGGAACATACAATGGTGACAATCTCAGACTTCCCCCTTCCTCTTCCCCCTCTTTCTCTGAATAACTTCCTGCAGTTCACTATTCCACCACCAGGTTTCATTATCATCCATTCTCTGTCCAGATGATACACCAAGTACCTTCCTACCTGTCTCTCTAATTGTAGTAGCCCAGTCACTTGGAAGCTCTTTCTTACCACCCAGAGCCTTTAACAGCTTCTCTCTGAATTTCTCACAACATTCTTCTTCTTGATTTCTCTTTTTCTCTTCTTCGCAACAACAGTCATTCTACACACAACCATCCGATGCTGTCTGGCCACGCTCTCCCCTGCCACAACCTTACAGTCTCCAATCTCCCTCAGGTTTCCTCTTCTACACAGAATGTAGTCGACCTGTGTACTCCTTCCTCCACTCTTATAGGTCACTCTATGTTCCTCCCTCTTTTGGAAATAGGTATTGACTATAGCCATTTCCATTCTCTTGGCAAAATCCACCACCATCTGTCCTTCCTGGTTTCTTTCCTTGACACCAAACCTACCCATCACCTTTATTTAGTCAGGTAAATCTTTTGAACCTCATGGGCTCATTTACGAAAGCGACCTGCTAAAACTAAAGAACAATGAACAGCAGTGATAGAATTTCATTAAACAATAAACAAACAAACAATAAACAATAGAAAACAAAAAGAGAGAAAAAAACAAAAGATTTTTTTTTTTTTTTTTTTTTTTTTAACAAAGTATCAAAAAACTAGCAAAACATTATAAGGTAGACGTATAAAATCAAAGACAGGAACAAATCTGCATTGGTTTTTGCCAGGATTCCAACAGATTCTGAAAACCATTTAGGGAGGTCAGGGTCGAGAGCTTCAGATCTTTTTGTAAGATATTCCATGAAGCAGGAGCAGAGTAGGAGAAGGCCCTTTTTCCAAGTTCAGTCCTCACTGACGGAACACTGCAGGTAATCATGTCCTGAGAGCGCACACTGTAGCTGCACTCACGCAAAGACATGTAGGAGGAGATGTATGAGGGCAGTAGACCAAGAAGTGATTTAAAGATGAAAATGTACCAGTGGAAGAGTCTGCGTGAGGTTAATGATGTCCAGTTAACCAGTGAATACAGGGTGCAGTGGTGGGTACGATAATCACAACCAGTTATGAATCTTAGTGCACCATGATAGACAACATCCAACATCTGCAGGGTGCTTTTAGGAGCATTCATGTAGAGAATGTCACCGTAATCAATGGAGGGAAGGAAAGTCACAGACACAAGGCGTTTCCTGACATTCAGTGACATTCCTACCCATCACTTCATCATCCCCTCTGTTTCCTTCACCAACATGTCCATTCAGGTCTGCTCCAATCACCACTCTTTCCTCCCTGGGAATACTCTCTATCACTTCATCCAAATCTTTCCAAAATTTATCTTTCTCCTCCCCATCACATCCAACCTGTGGAGCATAACCACTTACTATGTTTAGCATCAGACCTTCTACTTCTACCTTTAGACACATCACCCTATCTGACACTCTCTTCACCTCTACTACATTCTTTGCCAACTCCTCCTTCAGGACCACCCCTACTCCATTTCTCTTTCTATCCACACCATGGTAAAACAGTTTGAACCCTGCTCCAATACTGCGAGCCTTGCTGCCCTTCCACTTGGTCTCTTGGACACATAAAACATCTACCTTTCTTCTCTGCATCATGTCAGCCAGCTCTCTACCTTTGCCTGTCATTGTCCCCACATTTAGAGTTGCAACCCTCAGTCCTACATCAGAGTCAGAGCAGAGTCAGAGAGTCTTTATTGTCATTTGCACCGCATGTGGTACATGAGATGAAAACGAGATTATGTACACGAGGTCCCAGTTACATCCAACAACAAATGAAAGAGAAAAACAGTAATAACATCTAGAACTAACTAAGAAAAACATCAACTAGTAATACACTAAGCCTAATATAGTGGGAATAAACAGCAGCACGAACATGAGTTTGTATGAGCAGATGGTCACAGATGAACACAGCAACAAGAAAACAGATCAGCATCAGCATGATGTGATATTTTGCAGTGTTTATTTTTATTTTATTTTTATTTATTCATGAGTCTAACAGCCTCAGGGTAGAAGCTGTTCCTCAGTCTAGTGGTTCTACACTTGATGCTCCTCAACCTCCGTCCTGAGGGGAGTGGGGCAAAGAGTGAGTGTGCTGGATGAGTGAGGTCTTTCATGATGCAGGTGGCTCTTTTCCTGCATCTGGAGGTGTAAATGTCTGTGATGGTGGGGAGACTGACTCCAACAGACTTCTGTGCAGCCTTCACCACTCTCTGCAGAGCTTTCCTCTCTTCAACTGTGCAGCCTCCATGCCACACGTTGATGCTGGAGCACAGGATGCTCTCCACTGCACACCTGTAGAAGGAGGTGAGAACTGGGCTGCTCAGACCAGCTCGTCTCAGCCGTCTGAGGAAGTAGAGTCTCTGATGACCTTTCTTGATCAGGCTGGTGGTGTTGTTGCTCCAGCTGAGGTTATCATTCATGTGTACACCCAAGTATTTGTAGCTGGAGACCACTTCCACTGCAGACCCGCCTATTATCAATGGGGCATGGGTGTGTTTGTTCCTTCTGAAGTCCACAATCATCTCCTTTGTCTTCTTCACATTCATGTGAAGATTATTCTCTTTGCACCAGCTCTCCAGGTGTTCCACCTCCTGTCTGTAGCTGGACTCATCATTGTTTGTGATGCATCCCACCACCGCTGTATCATCTGCAAACTTAACAATATGACAGCCTGGAAGTGTGGCTGTACAATCATATGTGAGCAGAGTGAACAGAAGGGGGCTCAGCACACATCCCTGAGGAGAGCCAGTGCTGAGGGTTATGGTGGAGGAGGAGAAGTTGTGGATCTTCACGGACTGTGGTCTGTCTGTTAAGAAGTCTAGTACCCAGTTACAAATAGAGGGGCTTAGTCCAAGTGTAGATAGTTTGTCTATCAGAGTTTGGGGGATCATGGTGTTGAAGGCAGATGTGAAGTCCACAAAGAGCAGACGCACGTATGAGTCTTTCTGATCCAGGTGGGTGAGAGCAGTGTGGACCACGGAAGAAATGGCGTCCTCTGTTGATCGGTTCTCACGGTATGCGTATTGATGAGGGTCCTCATTGATGTTGACGGTTGCCTTGATGTGGGACATGACCAGTTTCTCAAAACATTTAGCGACTATCGGGGTGAGGGCCACCGGTCTATAGTCATTCAGACCAGTCACTGTGGAGCTCTTTGGGACTGGGATGATGGTCGCGGTCTTCAGGCAGGTGGGAACTGACTCCAGTGCAAGTGAGGTGGTGAAGATGTCAGCCAGCACCTCACAGAGCTGGTCCGCACATTCCTTCAGAACTTTCCCTGGGATGTTGTCTGGTCCGGTTGCTTTATGAGGATTAATCTTTCTGAGACTGCCTCTCACTTCTGCTGCGGACACCCTGAGATGCTCTTCATCTGGTGATGAGGTGAGTCTGGTGCTAGCTGGTCTGTTTGGATCATCAAAACGTGCATAAAACTTATTGAGGGCATCAGGCAGAGATGGGTCCCTGGGGCATTGTTTGTTTTTGCCTTTGTAATCTGTTATGCATTTAATACCCTTCCACATGCTCCGTGGGTCTTGTGAGGTGAACTGTCCCTCGATCCTCTGTGCATCTGTGATCCTCTACATTCTTCTCTTTCCTCCTCTCCCCCTGTCTCCTGACACGTTTCCCTCCTCGGGGTCTTCGACTAACAGTAGTACAATTTCCGCCGGCACCCTGTTTGTCAACAGCACCGGTGGCGGACGTTGTTAACCCGGGCCTCGACCGATCCGGTATGGTTTCACTTTGATGAACTCGCATTATGGTTTTGGCAAGTGTTTTACATCGGATGCCATTCCTGACACAACCCTCACCATTTACCCGGGCTTGGGACCGGCACAAGAGATACACTGGCTTGTGCTCCCTAGTGGCTGGCTTAAAAAAACTCAGAAACACTAATATATATATATTCAGCTAACAATTTTTTTAGGGGTTTCTGTAGTTAAATTTTAATAAAATTCAGCTCGCGCTGAGGTTGTTGTTAGAACGAGTTGATGACTGAACACGCAGCAGTCCCGCCCCTGCTGCAAACAACGAATCAAATGATGAGCAGTACATGACGTCAAACTGGGCTCGGGAGCTTGGCCCGATTAGAACCTCCGTCGGTCGGGTTCTAAAACTCGGGCTGACGTTGGCCCGAAAAGGCAAATGCGAACATGACGAACCCGGGTTAGAAGCCGGGTTGGGCCGGGGAGGGCTGTGCAGTGCGAAAACGGCTAGAGTGACCATCGGGTTCTCGGTCACTTCCCTGACTATGGCCCTTCTCCCCCAGTTGCTCAGTTTAGACAGCTGGCCAACTCTAGGAAGAGTCCTGGTGGTTTCAAACTAATTCCATTTACGAATGATGGAGGTCACTGTGCTCATTGGGACCTTCAAAGCAGCAGAAAATTTTCTGTAACCTTCCCCAGATTTGTGCCTCAACACAATCCTGTCTCGGAGATCTACAGACATTTCCTTTGCCTTCATGCTTGGTGTTGGTACGTTGACATGCACTGTCAATCGTGGGACCTTCTACAGACAGGTGTGTGCCTTTCCAAATCAAGTTCAATCCACTGAATTCACCACAGGTGGACTCTGTTTAAGTTGTAGAAACATCTCAATGATGATAAGTGGAAACCGTATGCATCCGAGCTTACTTTTGAGTTCCATGGCAAAGGCTGTGAATACTTACCTAAATGTGATTTTTTTTTTCCCCTTCTATTTTTAACATATTTGCAAAAATCTAAAATCTTTTTTCACATTGTCATAATGGAATATTTTGTGTAAAACTTTGAGGAAAGAGATTAATACAATATGGAATAAGGCTGTAATATAACAAAATGTGGAAAAAGTGAAGCGCTGTGAATATTTTCCATATGCACTGTAAGTTTGCTGCACTGAGAAGCTGTTACTTGCCACCATCTTAGACTACTTGGGCAAAATGTCTGGCTCTTTTTTCAGCAGCAAACTGACAAGTGAACAAAGCTCCATGAACAAAGCCACAGAAGTTCAGACAGCAGGGATCTGGGGTCAAATTGTATCTATAAGGGTAATAATTTCATCATCAACCTTTGTGTGATTACAAAAATTCTATATGATGTCTATGTGTCTCCTGCAGATGACCAGCAGCTATTAAAGGTTAAAGAAGAAGTTCTTCACCCATTGAGCTCCAGTCTGGACCAGCAGGAATCAAAACTCCTCCACATAAAGCAGGAAAAGGAGGAACTCTGGGGCAGTCTGGAAGGAGAGCCATTTTCTGTGACGAGTGAAGATGAAGAGAAACCTCAGGTATTCCAGCTTCATCAGATCAAAACTGAAGACAACAGAGAGACAGAACCTTCAATCATCCGCTCAGTTGAACAGATGAAAATAGAACCTGATGGAGAAAACTGTGGAGGACCCGAACCAGACAGGAACCAGGATCACTTACAGCCAAAAACTGATGAACAGGCTTCAGACTCTGCAGACACTGAAGTCACTGGTGATGATGGTGCTTGGGGTGAAAGTATGTCAGACTGTGATGAAGACAGGAAGGAAACGAGAAGACCTGAATCAGGATTAAAAAGCAATGAGGGACATAAAGTTGCCAAGAAATTCTTCAGCAGCCTGGAGTGTTGTGAACAATTTGTTCACAAGAATTCTCTTCAGAAACACTTGACTTCTCATTCAGCTGAAAGCTCTCCCAGTTTGTTTATTAAGAAATGTTCTAGAAAGAAGCAAACTAGAGCCAATTCACGAGAGAAACGATTTGCTTGTGATGAGTGTGGTAAAAGGTTTTGCGAAAAACATCAAATTGAAAATCACATGAGACGCCACACAGGAGAGAAACCATATGCTTGTAATGAATGTTATAAAGCGTTTAGCAGTTTACAAATCCTTAAGAACCACATGAAATATCACAAAGGAGAGAAACCATTTCAATGTGATGGCTGTGGGAAAACATTTAGCTCACTAAGTAATCTTAAGCAACACATGTCACTTCATACAGGAGAAAAACCATTTGCTTGTTGTAGTTGTGATAAACGTTTCAGACGTTGCCGTGACCTTGACGCTCACATTATGCGCCACAGGGGCGAGAAACCATTCATCTGCAGTGTTTGTGGCGCAAGATTTTCACGAGAAGGAAATCTGAGCAAACATTTCAAAATCCACACAGGAGAGCAACCATTTAACTGTGACGTATGTGATAAAAAATTTCTCAGAAAGGCAGATCTTAAGAAGCACATTCCAGTTCACTTAAAAGTTAGAAAAGTTTCCACTGCAATTAGACGCTTTGCTTGTGACGTCTGTGGAAAAACATTTGTGCAGTCATCTCATCTTTCTGTGCATAAGGTTGTCCACACAGGGAAAAAAACATTTAGCTGCGATGTTTGCGGTGTGAGTTTTACACGGCGGGATTCTCTGACTAGACACAACATGAAATTACACAATAAATAAACTGCTCCATTCCAAGGTTTATTTAGAAATGTCTACTAAAAATAAAGATGACTTGTTTGTTAAAGATTTTGTAGCTGTGTGTGAAACAGATATGTAAATGAAGTTACACTTATTTTTGGCAGTTTTCAAAACCCAATTGTATCTTAACAAACAGCAGAACTTTAAAAGTAAATAAAGCCAAAGTGAGCAAAACAACAGATTAAAGAGGCTCAAATACAAAAGTATTGCACTAAATTTAATGTAATGGATAGAGAAAATGTTAAGTTCATGTTTCAAGAAACTAATTTACAAAAGGAAGGGCTGTGTCTTTGCCCTCATATAAGTCAAATATTTAAAGGACAACACCCACCATGACACTAACAATTCACCATATTGTACAATTACAGTAATTTATTATTAGGTCTATTTTCATTTTTGCATTTGGGCCAGGCGAGGGTTAAAAAAAAAAAAAAAAAAAACCCACTCCCGAATGAATCCGGAAACCTGGCCGAATAGTCCCGAAGGGTCATGCCTTTTGTTACATGATCTCCACCCAGAAGGCAGAAGGTAGGAGTGAGTTTCCATGGAGGTTTATGAGAGAGAGTGGTAGTTAAAACGGCATATTTCCTGCATATTTCCTTGTGCATTTGTGTGTACGTATATGGACCAGCGCTCTGATTTTATTTATTATTTATTTTATAACACCGCTGCGGACCTTTTGCTGCTCTCAGTCATTCTGCCCCTGAGGAGCGAGCCGCGCGCGCGCGTCTCTGGCTCCTCGTTCTGCTGGTCACCTTTGAAGTTCCTCGTGCCGGTGTAATTTGCTCCCTCGAGTGTATGCACTGTATTTGCTCTCGTCAGCCTTGATACGGGGTCGGGAAGCACGCGCGCGGGCAGAGCTCAGCTGCGAGGCTGGCTCTGGCTGCCTTTTTGATCACGGGGGGGAGAGAATAAAAAGTCGATGCGGAAATGAATGAATTTGTCGCGATCAAACGAATTAAACTAGTATGTCTAAGTGGATGCTCGCTCAGAATATGAGTGAGCGACAGCAGGATTAATCAACACAACACAGGCAGCTTTAGGGAATATTTAAAAATGCTTCCTTTTTCTTTTCCTCGCTCGCTCGCCTGTAACTCCAAGGCGTCACTTTGGTGACGTGAATGCCCAAGTGAATGCCCATATATGGAGAGGGGCAGATTTTCCCGGAGCTGCATGCTAAAATCTGCTATAAATCATGAAATAACACATTTAGTGTTATTTCTCCACAATATAAGTAAACACTCCTGTATTATTTTTAAATAAACTAATAAATATTAATGGCGATGCAATTTGAAAACATGGTGGGTGTTGGGCTTTAAAGGGTTTTAATTTCCAAAAAGACTGGAATGTTTTTTATTTATATTTGATTTACAAGTAAATTTGTGAGCATGTTAGAAATACATTGAACATTACAGTATTTTGAACCGAAACGCTTAAATATGTTAATCTAAAAAAATATATATTTTCACATTTAAGATATAAATTATTTTACAAGTATTATCTATCAATGCACAACATGATAAGACATTAGGTGAAAATTGTCAGAAATGTTAAAGACTTCATAGGGCCTATAATAAAGTGGAGTTAAGATTTTTCCCTCAAGATTTTTTTTTGTTTATTTTATCATGTAGCTTGAACTTGAATATTTTCAGTTATTGGATAGAAAAAAATGTGTTAAAAATTTCTCCCTGATCTTTAAGTTCAATAAATGCAATGCTTCCACATTTCAATGAGTTATTTTCAATTATGGATTACAGTACTGGCAAATAATAATAATAATAATAATGTCTATTCCTGTCATCTGCGTATGTTTCCCATACACAGACGAAATTCGTCTCTGCATTTAACCCAACCACCTACCAGGTGGTGCAGTGAGCAGCCCGAAAGCGCCCGGGGAGCTGGAGAAATAGGTGTGCACTCATAGACACCCCAAGCTGGGTAGTGGCCGGGGCGCGAACCCGCGACCTTCGGATCCGTAGTCAAAAGCCCTGCCACTAGACCATCTTGGCTTGTGATTGTTTTCCATAATTCACTTAATTCGATTCAGTTTATTTATATAGCACCAAGTGTTATGTGCCAGAGCACATTGTATTTAAACCCCAGTATGTTTTGTTTATGTTGGCTGCCATTCACCTTTTTTAAAGCCTGATTTAAATCAGCCTTGGTTAGTCCACTCTATGGGTTGCACTGTTGATCCTGCCTATAAAATGACTGGGCAGAGATCTGCAGAGCACTGAGGTTTGGTGAAAGGAAGCAGAGTTTTTGGTGAAGAAAGAGGAGTCTGTGAAACAGATTGTTGGGATCAGGTGTGTTCTCCGCCCACCCTGGCCGTGTGGTGATTGCTCCAAAAGGGAGTTGTGTTTGAGCAAAGGTTTGCTTGTGGGAGTTCTGGTGCTGACTAACAGCGTGTGTTTTGAGCAGGTGCAGCTGCTCGTGTGTGTGCTCTAGTGAGAACTAGCAGCCGTGGTGTGGCTGACCGTAGAGGGTTAGCTGGTGTGATGGACGTACATTTTTTGCTGTTTTTTTATGAGTACTTTTCTGACCTGGTGAGTTTGGTAGTCCTATTTTTCGTTCAACATTATAGCTGAGAGTTTTTGACCGTTAGACCGACGCTCTGACGGGCTTCGACGGCCCTAACCGGGGTTGGCCCTGTCAGGTGTTGTTATTTTAATTTTGGCCGACTCATCAGGTCCTTCTTTAATTTACTACTTTGTTTTTTTGTGTGTGTGACACGGGGCAAGAAGAAGGGGAGCTCCTGTGCCTTTTTGTTTTCTCCACAGAAGGGAGCCGATTGAAGAAACCTCGCCCGCTGACAGGGGAAATAAACTGAAAAATAAACTTTTATTTAAACCTTCTTTTTGTCTGGTGTCCATTAAATATGTTGGGTTCTGAGAGGGACGTAACATATTAAATGAGGGCTCGTCCGTTAGTCCAACGCTTCTAGAGGCTTTGACGGCCCTACCCCGGGTTGGCCCTCTTTGGCGTTATGTTAATTTTGGCTGACTCATCAGGTCCAACTTTCATTTAAATACTTTTTTTACACTAGGTAAAGAGAAGGTGAGGCCTGTGCTCTTTCTTTTTTTTCTCCACAGAAGGGAGCCAGCTGCGAGGACCTCACCCGCAGCCTGAGTAAAGAAAAGCTGAAAAATAAACTTTTTTTTAACCTTCTTTTTGTCTGGTTTCCATTAAATATGTTGTGTTCTGAGAGGGACGTAACACTAAGTCACAACTGAAGTCGTCTCAGGGCACTTTACAAAAACATTCATATACATAACAAACCAATTAGTAAAAGTTATCTATCTCATGAAGCCAGCAGATTGTGTTGAATCTTCACTTTCTCACAATCTTCAATCCTGAACAAGCACAAAGAAGACAGTGGAAAGGAAAACCTCCCTTTTAACAGGAAGAAACCTCGAACAGAGCCAGGCTCAGCACGAACGGCCATCTGTTTCGGCCTGCTGGAGTTTGAGAGGATAGGAAGGAGAAACAAACAGAATGACAGGTCAAGGTGTACTTTCTATTGAAAAAAAGACAAAAAACATTTTAAGGATAGAAATAAGTACAAATACAAACGGGTAGAGTAGAACAAGTATAAACAGCAGCAGAGTAAGGAAATGTGGTCAATTTGTTGTCCAGCAGTTTCAGCCTATAACAGGGATAGCTCAGGAAGGAAGTTTAGGACATTTTTCAGAATTGTCTTCTGAATTTGCCAAGTATTAACTCTGTTAGCATCGCTCTTACAGCAGTCTCATTCAAATTTCCTAGATGTTAACTACTGCCTACCTTTGGTTCTAGCTTTGCTAATCAAACATGTTCTATGATGGATGTTTGTTTCTTGTTGTTGGCTAAAAGCACCTTAATGGAAACCCTTGGTCAGTTTGAAAACCAGGTAAATCTCTAGAAAAGCTTTCTCTAGCCTTACACTACTTTTAATTCCTCTGACATTATTTAAACCTGACAGGTATTACACAAGCCGAGTCTTCACTTCATAAAAAATAATGAAGCCACACCAAAGGTGTTTTTCATGCAAGTAAGCTGTTGACTCGGGGGGTGGGAGTCCATAGATTTGAGTGTTGCTTCAGCTGTTCTGGTCACCAGCCTTTCTATTAATCAGTTTTTGATCTTATTAGATGAATTGCTTAATTACCTGAAATAGATGCTGTTTCTTATCAACATATCACCTGTGATATGTGACCTCTGCTCCTGCTTCCTGGAATATCTTACAAAAAGATCTGAAGCTCTCGGCCCTGACCTCTCTAAATGATTTTCAGAATCTGTTGGAATCCTGGCAAAAACCAATGCAGATTTGTTCCTGTCTTTGATTTTATACATATACCTTATAATGTTTTGCTAGTTTTTTGATACTTTTTCTTTTGTCTATTGTTTAATGTACTTGTACCATTGCTGTTCATCATTCTTTAGTTTGTAGCAGGTCGCTTTCGTAAATGAGCCCTCGAAGCTCAATAAGATTTACCTGACTAAATAAAGGTTGAATGAATGAATGAATGATACACGTGTAAACACAAAGCCTTTATCTGTTCAAACTGTTTGTGTGTGTTTCAGCATTACCTGCAGATGTTCTGCAGGTGGTGATTAAAGAAGAGGTTCCTTTTGAGTGGAGTTCCAGTCTAGATGAGCAGGACCCAGAAACTTTCCACATAAATAAGGAAGAGGACAACCTGTGGAGCTGTCAGGATGAAGAGCAACTTCATGTGCAAGACATCACCAGGTTCCGGTACAACAAATACGATGAAGAAAAAATGGAGTCCTCGCAGTTTTATCAGATCAAAACTGAAGATGATGAAGAGAATGAACCTTCAACCAGCAGAATAATAGAATACATCAAAACAGAAACTGACGAGGAGGACTACGTAGGACCAGAACTAGGCAGAAAACCAGATCTGAGTATTAACGTGAAACACATGATTTATGAAAAAACTTCAGCTGAAATCAGTAATGAGGGATGGCAGGAACCTATGTCAGATTCCAGACCTGAAACTGAATTTATTGTAGATTCTGAGGAAACAGTCCCCACCAGAGCAAAGCCATATCACTGTGACCTTTGTGGGAAAGGTTTCAGGCGTCGATATCTGCTCACAAAACATGCAACAGTTCACACGAGAGAGAAACCGTATGTATGTGGGTTTTGCCGTAAAAGATTTTCACAACAAGGTAACTTACAGAGACACATGAGTTTTCACACAGGAGAGAACCCATTTGGTTGTGATGTTTGTGGCTATAGATTTAACAAAGAAATGGATCTTACAAAACACATGCGGGTCCATACGACAGAGTATCCATGCGAGATTTGTGGGAAATGTTTAAAGTATCCAAGCGACCTTAGGAAGCACATGAAAGTTCATACGGTGGAAGCAACTTTTCATTGTGATGTTTGCGGTAAAAGCTTCAAATACAAATCTAATCTCCGAAAACACATGAGAGTTCACACGGGAGAGGCACCATTCCAGTGTGACGTTTGTGGGAAAAGCTTTAAATATAAGTGTGATCTCAGAAAACATGCAGGAGTTCATACTGGAGAGACACCATTTCAGTGTGATGCTTGTAAGAAAAGGTTTAGAAGTCAGTATAATCTTAAAAAGCATCAAAGTCTCCACACACAAGGACAAACAACCGGGAAGTGAAGATGTAAAAAAAAAAAATGTTTAGCATGATAGTTCAAACTGCAGGGAATCAAATTCATGTTTCAACGCACATGAAGAGTCAAAACATAGGAGAGACAATTTACTGTATTTATCTAGAAATTCTGAAAACCCACGAGAGAGATTACACTGTGTCGGTGCTGCACGTTTCCAGGTATTATTAAGATGTTGCAAGCAACACTGAGAACAAGATGAGGGGTTATTTTCATACCATTTCTTGTTTCACCTAAGAGTTTTAACATAAAATAGAGAACAAGACAACTTTCTGTTTCTCCAGTGTTAGTATAAACATCTCTGTCTTCTTCATTTCAGATTCAATCAACTTTATTTATACCCAAAAGGCAATTCAGTTTAGCAGTTTCTACATTTACACCCACACATACATATGCTCATATACCTAAAAGCAACAATTACTTCTTTCGGCTAATCCCTCTTCAGGGGTCGCCACAGCACGTCATCCTCCTCCACCTCACTCTGTCCTCTGTCCTCGGGGTCTTCGACTAACAATAGCACAATTTCCGCCGGCACCCTGTTTGTCAACAGCACCGGTGGCGGTCATTGTTAACTTGGGCCTTGACTGAGTATGGTTTTGCTTTAATGAACTCGCATTATGGTTTTGGCAAAAGTGTTTTACATCGGATGCCCTTTCTGACACAACCCTCACCATTTACCCAGGGTTGGGACCAGCACAAGAGATACACTGGCTTGAGCTCCCTAGTGGCTGGTTTACCTAAAAGCAACGACAACAAAAAAACGGCATTGAAAAGATCCATCTATCCATCCATTATCTTCCGCTTATTCTGAAGTTGGGTCGTGTGGACAGCTGCTTGAGCATGGAGGCCCAGACATTTCTCCACAGCTACCTCTTCTTGCTCTTCTGGGAGGACCCCAAGGTGTTCCCAAGCCAACCAGTAAGGTAACATCCTTACCAGATGCCTCAGATTACCAGATTCCTCCTGGATTTGAGGTTGACCAATGATCTGACTTGCTTCTTCAGTATCCCTGAATAGACCTTACCTGGGAGGCTAAAGAAAGTGATGCCCTTATAATTGGAGCACACCTTCCAGTCCCCCTTTTTGAAGAGGGGAACCACCACCCCAGTCCACCAATCCAGTGGCACTGCCCCCGATGACCACGAAATGTTACAAAGGCATGTCAACCAAGATATCCCCACAACATCCAGAGCCTTAAAGAGGAACTAAACCCCGGTCTAACGTGTTTACGGTAACACCTATGGGTTGAACAGAGGAATTGCACCTTAATTTTCTTATTGGTCAAGGACGTTCACTCTGACGTGTCTTGTACACTCTGATGTCACGGAAGTGGTTCAAGCAGAGCCAATCCCCTGCAGAGATGAGAAGGTCCTGCAGCAGTCCATACCTTATATGGAAGTGCCACATTTCACTCCTGACAAGCGGTTTTCTTTCTTTTATTTTTTCATTTTTTTAAGCCTTTGGTTTTGGATGGAATGGGTGGAATATAAATACATCTACATGTTTATTCTTTGTTGTTGCTTGGTGTATGTTGTTGGCTAGAGGTTTGATTTGTTTTAGGTTGTTGCTGGTGGAGGCGTGGACAAAAGCACAACTCTACCTCCTCCCCTCCTTGTCTCTCGACACGCCCATTTTGAGGGTGATTTTGGATCTGCTTAGGGGAAGGAGTTACCGTCTCAACCTGGGTTTAGTTCCTCTTTAAGGAAATCGGGGTGAAACTCATCCGAGCACAGAGCCCTGCCATCACGGAACTTTTTTACTACCTTGGTGACCTCATCTGCAGTCATGGACAGACCAATCTCAAAGTCCCCTGACTCTGCCTCCTCCATAGAAGATGTGCATGTGAAATTGAAAAGGTCCAAGAAGTGTATCTTCCACCTACTGATGACATCAGTGGTTGAGGTCAACAGCACCCCATCTTCACTGAACACACTGTAAGGTTCAGCTTTCCCCTCCTCAGCTGCCTGATGGTTTGCCAGAATTGCCTTGGTGCTGACTGAAGGTCTCTGTCCAAGGCCTCACCAAACTCCTCCCACAGCCGAGCTTTTGTCTCAGCAACAGTCAAGACTGCAGACCACTTGGCCCTCTGGTGATCCTCAGCTGCCTCCAGAGTCCCACCAGCCAACAAGGCTTGAAGGATCCTTTTTCAGCTTTACAGCCTCCCTAACCCGGGGTGTCCACCACCAAGTTTGAGGATGGCCATTGTGAGAAGCACCAACAACATTGTGGCCACAGCTCAAGGCAGCTATCGGTACTTCAACATTTGAGGCGCGGAACGTGGCCCACTTGGACTCAATGCCCACCACCTCAGCTGGAATGTGGTTAAAGCTGTCCTGGTGGTATGAGCTGAAGATCTTTCCGATGGGTTCTTCTGCTAGGCATTCCCAGTAAACTCTCACTATATGTTTGGGTCTATAGGGTCTGTCCAGCATCTTTCCCTGCTATCTAATCCAAGTCTCTACCAGGTGGTGATCAAATAACAGCTCAGTTCCTCTCTTCACCTGAGTGTTCATAATAAATGGCCACAAATTAGATGACACAACTACAAAGTCAACATTGATCTAAGACCTAGGGCATCCTGGTGCCAAGTGCACTTATGGACACCCTTATGTTAGAATGTGGTACTCGTGATGGACAAACTATGACAAGCACAGAAGTCCAACAACAGAACACCGCTCAGGTTCAGATCAGAGAGGCTGTTCCTCCCAATCATGCCCCTCCAAGTCACACTGTAATTACCCACGGGCATTGAAGTTGTCCAACAGAATAAAGGAGTCACTAGCAGGTGCACCTTCCAGCACCCCCCACCAAGGACTCCAAGAAGCTCAGATTCTCTGAACTGCCATTTGGCGCATAGGCACAAGCAACAGTCGCAGTCTATCCACCACCTGAAGGTACGGGGAAGCCACCCTCTCTTCCACCGGGGAAATCTCCAACACACAGGTACTAATTTGTGGGGCTAAACGTAGACTCACACCAGCTTGGTGCCTTTCACCATGGGTAACTCCAGAGTGGAATAAGGTCCAGCCCCTCTCAAAGAGATTAGTTCTGAAGCCCATGCTGTGTGTCAAGGTGAGCCCAACTATATCTAGTCGGTACCTCTCAACCTTGCGCATCAGAGGATCTGACTGAACCATGTTAGATTTATGTACCTGGATTATTGAGCATGCTTCTGGACATACATTACATTTCCTTACGGATGTTAAAATAGTTTAGCTTCCTCAATAAATGGATTCTCTGCTGGCCTCACTTGACAATACAGTCAGTGTTCACTTCAAATTTCAGTTTGGAATCAAACACAGTTCCCAATTATTTGTATGAGCTCACATTTTCCTCATTATTTTCAAGAATAGAGCTATTTTAGTTTATCCCTGGTATAGAACCCTTTAGTTTAGGCATTCTCACATTTTTACTAAAATCCACCACCATCTCTTTTGTCTTTGAGACATTTGTATGTTGCCTATGTGTTGCCTGTTGTTCGTTTGTTTGTACAGCACTTTGGTTGGCCTTGTCACTAAAGTGCTCTATAAATAAAATGGTATGGTATTATGATCAAGGTAACTGTCATGGCGCTGGTCCACAGAAGCAGGTAGAGAAGAAGGGTGAAGAGTGCCATGTCGTCAGAAAACTTGACCTTCTGTAAAAGACCTGCAACCGTCTATACTGTACATATAAAATAAAAATAAAGGAGGAAGAACACAACCCTGGGGTGCCCCTTTATTTGTGACCAGAACTTCTGACACGTTTCCAATTGTTCCATTTGTCCAAATGTTTTCATTTTAGTGTATTAGTCCTATATAAGTTACAATTGGTAGAACAGGAAGTGAACATAGGAATACTTAGAATTGCATTGTAAAAATGTTTTGACCAGCACTGATGGATCACCTTGCAGGGGCAGCTTTAGGCTGTTTGACAGCACTTCACCTGTACAGACAACAGCAAATGTCTTTTAGTTTTAGAAATCGGAAACAGAATTAGCTAAATTTAATGTTAGGCATTGTGGGTAAACCACATATGAAAAAGGGATTGGATTAGGAAAATATTGGATTTGTCACGTTCAGACTGTCATTACAAAATCAGATTTGAGCCGCTTTTCCTTTCAGTGTGAACATAGCCAAAGAGAGTTTTATGTAAGATAATGTATTTAATTTTTTTATTGGTTTTAAGTTTTAAATCATTTAAGTAACCATTTTATCCTAGTGTTAGCTTTTGTTTTGGTTATCTTGGTTAAAGGACTCGAGAGGAAAATGTGGCTGACCGGCAGCAGAGCCATGATGAAAATATCCACTTCAAGTTAAATCAAACTAAATCCATCACTTAATGTTTTCCTGTCATTTGTTTTTACGAAACTTCATAAATGACATCTGTGACCAATGTTTTTTTTGTTTTGTTTTTATTCTATCATTTTTTGTTACAAATGTATTTTCGGGATATGTTTAAGGTAAAACTACTAATTTATTTATTTTTGCTGCAATTTTTTTTTTCTGTCATTCTTCCATTCAAAGGTTTTTCTTGTTTACAGCCAAAAGTTTTTCAAACTGAACAATAAAAAGTGTCATTTAAATATGTAATGTTTGATAATTTTGGTAATAATTGAGTGTTCGCTGTAGTTGTTGTATGTGTACTTGAAATTTTTCTCTTGAAAATGATTACCTGTAAAAATAAAGGTGTGATTAAAAAAAGTTTATAATCTGCCCCACACATCTGTTGTAACAGCAGCAGTCTGAACTGCATAGGTTCATAACTGTAGACAGTTTAATCTTAATTAATATCTTGTCATTTCAAACAGTTCTGCAGGTTCTTTCAGCCGTCCCATTCAGATGGGGAGAATGAAGAGCTGAAGTTTCATGTCTAATGGCATCTTTACTGACCATTGACTACCTTATACACTGGATTTTCACATGAGTAATGAACTTCTTTAAACCTTTAGCGGCACCACTCTTAAGGCCGAGATACACTTGAGCGTCCTCACGATACGCCTATACGCAACGTACGTACGCCAAGGCAAAAGCGTAGCCCCTCAGGGCATGTACGTGCAAAGCTTTTTTTTTACGTCCGCGTGCGCAATGCGCGGTGTCTGACCATAAACTTCCCCGGCGCCGGACTGTTTTGTATGTTACACAAATGAAATAAATTCCCCTTCTTTATCGCTGATCGGGCCTTTTCTTTTGTTTTTTTGCCTAAAGTCAAGTAACCGCTTCTTCCTCCGTTCACTCCATGAATGAATTCAGGTCCTACCTGGGTGCGCGATGTTTTAAATATCCCTGGTGGACTGTGTGCTGCAGGAAAAGCACTCCCTGTTATTATTTTTATTTCTGAGAGAACTTTTTACAACATATATAGTAGAAACACCGCATCAGAACACCGCCGCGGTCTTCAGAGAGCTACATGAGCTGACTGAGAAAGCTGTCTGTCAATCATTTCAGTAGGCGTGTCAGCAAGTGACCAATCAGCGAGCTCAGTTGAGTCCCCTCCGTGCGCAGCTGCTCATATTACAACAAGGAGAACGCGAGCGTTTGAAAGCTGATAGTTTCTGAAGTATAGCAGCAAAACACATGCGCACAAAATGCGCGCGTAGAGTGGCGTACCTGAGGACGCTCAGGTGTATTTCAGCCTTTAGCTTTCATAGAATAAGTAAACATCTTTGGGCAGCACGGTGGCACAACTGGTAGAGCTGCTGCCTCTCAGCGAGAAGGTTGCCGGTTCAAATCCCGGTCCGGGGCCTTTCTGGGTGGAGTTTGCATGTTCTCCCCGTGCATGCGTGGGTTTCCTCCGGGTACTCCGGTTTCCTCCCACAGACCAAAAAACATGCTTGTTAGGCTGATTGGTGACTCTAAATTGACCCTAGGTGTGAGTGTGAGAGTGGATGGTTGTTTGGTGTGAGTGAGACAGGTCCCTCTTGTAAATGAGTCCCCGTGACTCAACGAGGCTAGCCTGTATAAATAAAGGTTGAATGAAAAAAAAAAAAAACAAGACTCCTGAATAATGTATATCTAAAACCATCTTTAGCTAGATCCAGCCAAACTAAATGAGCAAATTTAGCCTGTATGCACATTTCATGTTTCAGTTTTACCTTTAGCCTACCTTTAATTTTCATTCCATCTGTAACACTCCAACTTTAACATCATTATGACTACAGTGGGCTAAAATGTCATGTTGTGACGTGTTTGAATGTCATAACATGCATTATGTTCATCCATTTAACCTATAACAGTATTTAGATAGAACAGTCATAAATATGGATACCAAAAACCATACCATTTTTATGGAATAGCCATTCTGTCCATCTTTGAAAATGACTGTCGCTCCTTGAGCAACAGCAGTTTTGACCAAAAAGATGTCCTGTGAATATGATGGCACATAGTGCGTCCATCAGTATTACTTTGTATCTAAGACAGCTGTGGCTGAGTGGTTAGATCAGTCTTCCTCCAGTGGGAGAGTTGGGGGTTCGATTCCAACAGCAGTCACATGTTGAAGTGTCCCTGGACAAGACACTGAACCCCTCATTGCCTCCGATGTGTGTCCCATCTGTGTATGAATGTGAATGTGACAAAGCACTGATTATTCTCTTTAGAATGATTTGTTCCGATTATCTTTGTAGAGATGCAGTAGAGTGCTGTATGAATGTATGTGTGGAGGTAAATGAGGGCACAGATTGTGTTGTAAAGTGCTTTGAGTATCTTGAATACATATCAAGGCAATATATAAGTGCAGTCCATTTACCGTTAACAACTCTGCCCTCGCTGTCTCTCAGGTGAACATTGATAGAGTTGCATTCGGACCCAAAAAATCTGATCCGGCCCCGGCCCACAGTCATCATTTCCAAACCTCACCCGAGCCGACTTAACTAACAGTAATTACAGGTCCGAACCCGGAAAATCCCCCAACATTTTTAATTTGTTATTAACGGTCGGGGCTGAATAAAAGGGGTAGAAGATTTGGAGTTGAGGTGGTGTTTGTCCTTTCATGGCTGTAAAAGAGCATTAAAACTATGTTTCTGCCTGCATTCTGCATTATTCAGACATGGACCCTGCTCTGACATGTCTGCTTTGGGATGCACCTGTCGTCGGGGATGCGCAGCTGAATAGAAGAAGATTGGAGCTGAGGGGGTTTTGTTCTTTCATGGCCGTAAAAGAGCATTAAAACCATGTTTCTGCCTGCATTCTGCATTATTCAGACATGGACCCTGCTCTGACATGTCTGCTTTGAGATCTCACCTGTTTGGGTCGTCAGTCGTGCACGTTTGCTGAGTGCAGCGGCTGAATGAACGTCCATTTGGGCGATGGATCGCTGCCTGTACTATAGTCCCATCTGAAGCTTACATGAACTGTTTGCCTCTTTCAAGGCCGGTCAGCTCGCGGTGAAATGGCCGTGTGCGGCTGGTGAAGGTAGGCAGGCCATGTTATCATTGGATTGTGGCTGATCCTGACCCAATTAAAAGCCCGACACTGACCCGACCCACCCGTCCAGCACATTATCACGGCCCGGTCTCCCAAATTCGGGTCAGGTGGGGCTGGGCTTAGGGCTCTGGTTAGAAATGGCATCTTTAATTGGTAGTGCTCTTCTTCAGCGCAATGCTCTGCCGTCACGCCATCAGCCAACTCCACAACATGGCTCTGAGACAACTCGCGTCAATGTCGCTCTGTGACAATGTGCTTTCTGCTTTCCTTGTCTTGCCTTCTCCGCCAGCAGTTCATGTCCTTGTTCATGATGTTCTTACAGGAACTACACCACTGACTTGGCTCTGCACTGAAGTGCACTCCAGAGCTTTGTGGCCCGTCTGGCCTCAGTTTAACAGGTGAGTTTTGTTCTCCGAGTATCTCTTCCTTTCACTTTCATCACGCTATCTTCAGTTGAACTGACAGCACCAAACTCTCATAGCTCCTCAGCTTCGTTTTAAACTCAGCAAAGGTAACTTCTCATCACTCCGTGTAACGTGAACAGAAAATGGTTTAAACCCCTCAGGCAGAGCTTTCTCCTGCATCTGTACAGTTTTCACAGCCATTTCCTTTCCCCCATTCTGTTGTTACAGTTATTTCAAATTAAATTAACCTCTTTCCTCAATATTCTGCGTACAATACCCCATTACGACAATATGAAAAAAGACTTTTTGAGATTTTTGCAAATTTAATACAAATAGAAAACTAAGAATTCACATTTACATAAGTATTCACAGCCTTGGAGACACAGCAGAAAATCTGACACAATTTGTTCTGATGTCGAATGTTGAAGTAAAATAACTCACTGAGTCTGTTTTACGTGATTATTTAATTTATATTCGGTCAAAGTTTCTCTTCTGTGCCACTTGTGTAACGATCATCTTACCAAATCATCCTCCAAATCATCCTCATCGTCCTGTAGAGCAGAAGGCTCCATCGCATCTCGTTGATCTTTTTGCCATTTTCCACTCCTAAAAATCAATTTTTATCTTCAGAAAAGTTTTCAGCTTCTCTTTTGAGTGACAGCACAAAGCTCAGCATGAGGAAGAAGAGGAGGGTTTGGAGACGAATCAAAGAAAAAACGAGGGATTGTAGATGGAGTGCCCAAATGCTAAATGTTCTGCTACAATAATGAGCCTAAAACCACCAACGTAAAGTTGCCAGACCCAACAGTGTTGTGTACAAGGAGGAGAAATGTTCATGCAACAAGCAAACAACTCATTTACATCAATATTATACAAGAAAGGTAAAAAATAAAAGTGACAATGAGCAAATACAAAGACAGAGTTAATGCAAGAGTGGAAAAAAGATCAAAGGTTAAGTTGTGATAAAATTCAGTTTTTTAACATTTAAAAACAATTTACTGTAACTACATTTCTGTGGCGAATGTAAAAGACACAAGTTTATTAATCTGATGCACCGTCTTACACATTTGATTATTTTAAAGAGTTTGAACTTTTCCAGTGATTAAAGGTGCAAACAGAGGGACATGTTTGTCCAGAGGGACATGTTTGTCCAGAGGGACATGTTTGTCCAGAGGGACATGTTTTTCCAGAGGGACGTTTGTCCAGAGGGACGTTTGTCCAGAGGGACATGTTTGTCCAGAGGGACATGTTTGTCCAGAGGGACATGTTTGTCCAACAGAAAGTTCACAAACTGGTCTCTGACGACTCAGGATTAGACGATGGAAGACGCTTAAAGAGGCGCCGAGTCCCACCGACCCCTCGTGACTTCAAGTCTCTGAGGAGGACGGAGAAGACCAAAGAGAAAAAAGGAGCAGATCTACTGAATGACGTCATGAGAACTAAATAAATGGATCCTAAACTCAAGCAGATGTTCTGAGAGCTGCACTCAGGAGAAAATAATAATAATAATAATGAATTCAATTTATAACGCACTTTTCATTAGTGAAAATCTCAAAGTGCTACACACATTCATACACCGGTAGCGGCAGACTACCATGCAAGGTGCTTTCCAGTCCTACCAGGAGCAACTCGGGGTTAAGTGTCTTGCCCAAGGACACAATGACACATGGTGTGGGGAACCGGGATTCGAACCGCCAACCTTCCGATCGGGGGACGACTGCCATTACCACTACGCCACGGCCGCCCAGAAAAGTCCACAAAGAACTGAAAACAGAGTTTTCAGATCAGGGGCGGAGCCTGAGGCGAATGTTTTGATCAGGGGTGGAGCCTGAGGCAGATGTTTTTATCAGGGGTGGAGCCTAAGGCAGGTGTTTTGATCAGGGGTGGAGCCTGAGGTGGATGTTTTGATCAGGGTGGAGCCTGAGGCAGATGTTTTTATCAGGGGCGGAGCCTGAGGCAGATGTTTTGATCAGGGCAGAGCCTGAGGCAGATGTTTTGATCAGGGCGGAGCCTGAGGCAGGTGTTTTGATCAGGGGCAGAGCCTGAGGCAGGTGTTTTGATCAGGGGCGGAGCCTAAGGCAGGTGTTTTGATCAGGGGTGGAGCCTGAGGCAGGTGTTTTGATCAGGGGTGGAGCCTGAGGCAGGTGTTTTGATCAGGGGCCGAGTCTGAGGCAGGTGTTTTGATCAGGGGCGGAGCCTGAGGCAGGTGTTTTGATCAGGGGCCGAGTCTGAGGCAGGTGTTTTGATCAGGGGTAGAGCCTGAGGCAGATGTTTTTATCAGGGGTGGAGCCTAAGGCAGGTGTTTTGATCAGGGGTGGAGCCTAAGGCAGGTGTTTTGATCAGGGGTGGAGCCTGAGGTGGATGTTTTGATCAGGGTGGAGCCTGAGGCAGATGTTTTTATCAGGGGCGGAGCCTGAGGCAGATGTTTTGATTAGGGCAGAGCCTGAGGCAGATGTTTTGATCAGGGCGGAGCCTGAGGCAGGTGTTTTGATCAGGGGCAGAGCCTGAGGCAGGTGTTTTGATCAGGGGCGGAGCCTAAGGCAGGTGTTTTGATCAGGGGTGGAGCCTGAGGCAGGTGTTTTGATCAGGGGTGGAGCCTGAGGCAGGTGTTTTGATCAGGGGTGGCGCCTGAGGCAGGTGTTTTGATCAGGGGCCGAGTCTGAGGCAGGTGTTTTGATCAGGGGCGGAGCCTGAGGCGGGTGTTTTGATCAGGGGTAGAGCCTGAGGTGGGTGTTTTGATCAGGGGCGGAGCCTAAGGCAGGTGTTTTGATCAGGGGAGGAACCTGAGAAAGGTGTTTTGATCAGGGGAGGAGCCTGAGGCAGGTGTTTTGATCAGGGGAGGAGCCTGAGGCAGGTGTTTTGATCAGGGGAGGAGCCCGAGGCAGGTGTTTTGATCAGGGGAGGAGCCTGAGGCAGGCGTTTTGAAGTGCACGGCCTGGAATCCTCACAGGGTCTCTCGGAGCCGTGGGAAGGCTCAGATGATGCCGTACTGGGCCAGCTCGTGCAGCTCCAGGTGGTTAAAGGCCTCCCAGGGGCAGATGACGGTGATATCTGCAGAGAAGGACAGAACTGTGAGGTGGTCCCGGTCTCGGATTGTCCCAAAAACTGATATGTTACACCCGGACATAAACTCACCTGTGCCCAAGCCCTCCATGCCGGGGATGTCATCACCAAAGCTGCAAACAGAAACAAAGATTAAGAACCTAAAAGGTGCTTTTATTTTGAAAACCAGCGGTTTAGTTGAGGCCTACCCCTGCACTCCTTTCTTTGGAGGTTTGCTCTTGAACTGCCGGGTCTGCCTCTGCTTGAACTTTGGTGGGCCCTTGCGTGGGGTCGCAGGGCCGCCGGTCACACGCGTCGCCGACTTGATCTCAGGTTTGGGAGGCTCGAGGTTCATTTTGAGCAGCTATAAAAGACCGCCGGGTTAGACACGCCTCCTTCAAACCTGCAGTTTGGAAAGAAAAAGAATCAAGTTTTACTTTCCAGGCTGTAAATGTGACCTGCAGCTCCGGTCACCTCTGTGTGACATCATCTCCTGTAATCCTCTCACGCACCTGGGTCAGCAAACATGTCCCAGTTTCCCATAATCCCCGGCTTGAGTTAATAAGCTCTCGCCCTCTCGTGTAATCTCGTTAAAGAAAAGACAACGCGGCAGAAGCTCCGAGCGTCCAAACAAAAGATTCTCGGTTTGTCCCGGAGACAGAGACTGTCCTGAACGGATGTTTGGTCCGACAACGA
>JBBPBX010023554.1:26601-40437 GCA_038048925.1 Garcialebias charrua | reverse complement strand
AGCAGTACGCAGGAATAATTCTCTGTGCGCTCTGTGTAGGGAGCAAGCTCACCTCTGGTTGAGCGATGAAGCAACAGAGAAGTCCCGCGAAGAGGTAGTTCAGGTTTAAGCGAGGTGAAGGGCAAAAAGAGAAAGATGGAGGGGCGCAAGCCGCTTAAGTACCCAGAGGGCGGGGCCTCTGGCACGGCGGTGATGCCCCTGCCGTAAAGGCGTGAGTATATTCCTTCAGGTAATCGCGCGGGGGCGCAATTCCCATAGCAAGTATGTTGCACTGAGAGACCAACTGAAAGGGAACTGTTTTGTATGTGACACAAATTTATTAAATTCCCCTTCTTCATCCCTTTTCTGGACTTTTTTTGTTGTTGCCAAAAGTCGAATAATCGCTTCCTCCTCGCTCCCTCCGCTGACTGGAATGAATGAGGAAATGAAATTTCCGCGAGCGAATTAAACTCGGGTTCAACGTGGCTGCCCGGGGCTCTGCATATTTCCTGGTCTTCTGGTCTGCTGGACCAGCGCTCCATGGTTTTATTTTATTTTATTAGAACATTTTATTAACATATAAACACAGAATATGCAGCGGCTCTGAGAGGACATGCAGTGGAGGCGGAGCTGATCTCAAGTTCAGCAGACCACGGGGGGCAGAGCCATATATGGCTCTGAGAGGACATGCAGTGGAGGCGGAGCTGATCTCAAGTTCAGCAGACCACGGGGGGCAGAGCCATATATGGCTCTGAGGGGGAGGGAGCAGAATGCTTTTCCCCGTTGAAAATATTTCTAAATGCTGGTCTATACAGAAACTACATACAGCAGCTTTAACACCTGCCAATTCTAACACCTGACCAGTCCAACACCTGACCAGTCTAACACCTGACCAGTCTAACACCTGACCAGTCCAACACCTGACTAGTCTAACACCTGACCATTCCAACACCTGACTAGTCTAACACCTGACCATTCCAACACCTGACTAGTCTAACACCTGACTAGTCTAACACCTGACTAGTCTAAAACCTGACTAGTCTAACACCTGACCAGTCTAACACCTGACCAGTCCAACACCTGACCAGTCTAACACCTGACCAGTACAACACCTGACCAGTCCAACACCTGACTAGTCTAACACCTGACTAGTCTAACACCTGACCAGTCTAACACCTGACAGTCTAACACCTGACCTGTCTAACACCTGACTACTCTGTCTAACACCTGACCAGTCCAACACCTGACCAGTCTAACACCTGACCAGTCCAACACCTGACTAGTCTAACACCTGACTAGTCCAACACCTGAATAGTCTAATACCTGACTAGTCTAACACCTGACCAGTCCAACACCTGACCAGTCCAACACCTGACTAGTCTAACACCTGACCAGTCCAACACCTGACCAGTCCAACACCTGACCAGTCCAACACCTGACCAGTCCAACACCTGACCAGTCCAACACCTGACCAGTCTAACACCTGACCAGTCTAACACCTGATCAGTCTAACACCTGACCTGTCTAACACCTGACTACTCTGTCTAACACCTGACCAGTCCAACACCTGACCAGTCTAACACCTGACCAGTCCAACACCTGACTAGTCTAACACCTGACTAGTCCAACACCTGAATAGTCTAATACCTGACCAGTCTAACACCTGACCAGTCCAACACCTGACCAGTCCAACACCTGACTAGTCTAACACCTGACCAGTCCAACACCTGACCAGTCTAACACCTGACCAGTCTAACACCTGACCAGTCCAACACCTGACCAGTCTAACACCTGACCAGTCTAACACCTGACTAGTCTAACACCTGACCAGTCCAACACCTGACCAGTCCAACACCTGACCAGTCCAACACCTGACTAGTCTAACACCTGACCAGTCTAACACCTGACCAGTCTAACACCTGACTAGTCTAACACCTGACCAGTCTAACACCTGACCAGTCCAACACCTGACTAGTCTAACACCTGACTAGTCTAACACCTGACCAGTCCAACACCTGACCAGTCTAACACCTGACTAGTCCAACACCTGACCAGTCCAACACCTGACCAGTCTAACACCTGACTAGTCCAACACCTGACCAGTCTAACACCTGACCAGTCTAACACCTGACCAGTCCAACACCTGACCAGTCCAACACCTGACCAGTCTAACACCTGACCAGTCCAACACCTGACCAGTCTAACACCTGACCAGTCTAACATCTGACCAGTCCAACACCTGACCAGTCTAACACCTGACCAGTCCAACACCTGACCAGTCCAACACCTGACCAGTCCAACACCTGACCAGTCTAACACCTGACCAGTCTAACACCTGACTAATCCAACACCTGACCAGTCTAACACCTGACCAGTCTAACACCTGACCAGTCCAACACCTGACCAGTCCAACACCTGATCAGTCTAACAACTGTCTAGTCCAACACCTGACCAGTCCAACACCTGACCAGTCTAACACCTGACCAGTCTAACACCTGACCAGTCTAACACCTGACTAGTCCAACACCTGACTAGTCTAACACCTGACCAGTCCAACACCTGACCAGTCCAACACCTGACCAGTCTAACACCTGACCAGTCTAACACCTGACCAGTCCAACACCTGACTAGTCTAACACCTGACCAGTCTAACACCTGACCAGTCTAACACCTGACCAGTCTAACACCTGACCAGTCTAACACCTGACCAGTCTAACACCTGACCAGTCCAACACCTGACCAGTCTAACACCTGACCAGTCCAACACCTGACCAGTCCAACACCTGACCAGTCCAACACCTGACCAGTCTAACACCTGACCAGTCTAACACCTGACCAGTCTAACACCTGACCAGTCCAACACCTGACCAGTCAACACCTGACCAGTCCAACACCTGACCAGTCTAACACCTGACCAGTCCAACACCTGACCAGTCCAACACCTGACCAGTCTAACACCTGACCAGTCCAACACCTGACCAGTCTAACACCTGACCAGTCCAACACCTGACCAGTCCAACACCTGACCAGTCTAACATCTGACCAGTCTAACATCTGACCAGTCCAACACCTGACCAGTCTAACACCTGACCAGTCCAACACCTCACCAGTCCAACACCTGACCAGTCTAACACCTGACCAGTCTAACACCTGACTAATCCAACACCTGACCAGTCTAACACCTGACCAGTCTAACACCTGACCAGTCCAACACCTGGCCAGTCCAACACCTGATCAGTCTAACAACTGTCTAGTCCAACACCTGACCAGTCCAACACCTGACCAGTCTAACACCTGACAGTCTAACACCTGACCAGTCTAACACCTGACTAATCCAACACCTGACTAGTCTAACACCTGACCAGTCTAACACCTGACCAGTCCAACACCTGACCAGTCCAACACCTGATCAGTCTAACAACTGACTAGTCCAACACCTGACCAGTCCAACACCTGACCAGTCTAACACCTAACCAGTCTAACACCTGACCAGTCTAACACCTGACCAGTCTAACACCTGACTAGTCCAACACCTGACCAGTCCAACACTTGACCAGTCTAACACCTGACCAGTCTAATACCTGACCAGTCCAACACCTGACCTGACCCCTGGGGGTCATTGTGTGTGTGTGTGTGTGTGTGTTTGTTGGTAGGGTCCTCCCAGTTCTCCCCTATGGTTGGAACTGGTGGGTGGGTGAATGGTTCGTCCTGTTTGGGTGGCCCTGGGGGCTCTGAGCTTGGGGTCCTTCTTGGGGTCTTGGGCTCTGGTAACCCCCTTTTTCTGCCTCGGGTCTTAGGGGGCGGATCTCTGATACTTCGGTCACTATTGAATGTTCTATTAGAGAAGCCTTATTCATTTATGCATGCTCACAACCACACACAAATAGATGCAAGGATATATAGGGATAATACTAGTCAGTTTTGCTGACTGTACAATATTCCAGATGAAAGATTTGAATAGATTTTATCTGATACAAACTTATCATCAATATTCACGAGTTCTCTCTTTTTAGATTAATATCAATAATTCTGTGGCTAGACCAGATGTAATTCACAGGAAACGTTAAACTTATGTTGGTACAGCAGGACTGGACCATTTAATTAACAGAATCATTAAATTACATCACACATTTGTACGTGTTTGGATCGATCGAAATTTCCTATAACTTACTTCACCATAGATGAAACATGCGTCCGTAATTTCATAGGAACAACAGAACACAAGTTATGGATGTTAATAACTTATATCTCTGCTGGCACAATAACTTAAAGTTTAGTTAACTGGTTTAGTTAACTTCATAAGAAAGTTTCATAGAAGAGAAAATGGAGGATTAAAGAAGATGGAGGATGAGGAAAGGCATTATCTTGATGTGCTTTAACCAGAAACATGGCAGTTCCTCGGCGGCTTCCGCTCGACTCGGTCGAATGGACATCGACGTTTTACCTGTGCGAAGATTCTTGGTCTCTGCTTCGGTAAACTTGTCCCTACCTCACGTGCACAAACTGTCCGTTCGTGCTACGGTTTACAGGCAACCGGCGTCCATTTTTGCAACGGCTCGCTCACAAGACGGCTTCCACCTCACCGAAGTAACGACCTCAGTTCCGGTTTGGCTTTTCAAGATAAAAGCTTCCTTGAAGGAATTTATTCAGATGGAGCTTTCCAGCTCTTGAAGATGACTTATAACTTGGCATGTTATAAGTCTTTAACTGAATGACGTGTCCTTAGCGTGTGACTGGCGTTCATTCAGCTCTTTGGGGAACCTCATGGCTTGAGGACCTCAGCAAACTCTGTCAGTTCCAGCAACAGCTTAGAACTTTAAGAAAGGATCTGTGATCAGACTTGTTCTTCCCCGATTGGTCCAAACGAACCAGTGGATGAAGGTCACTCGGATAGGAGAAGATCAGTTTTTTAGAACAGAGAAGAAGTTGTTTAGAATGAAGAGAGAGAAACAGATTAGACTGGAGCCAGCTTCATAAAACAACTGATTAAAACTGTGTTCTAACTTCTAACAAAACTGAGGAGTTCAGTCTGACATATTAATTCACTTTCACCATTTGATTCATCATATGAAGAAGTGACCATCATTTTGAAATAACATTGGATTTCCAACTTGAATTAAACAGTTTGAATTAAACAGTCTTTGACTATCAAACATTGAATTCAATAATGCTTACTTAACACAAGGTTATTCATTAACACAAAATAGAGGAATAAGAGAGTCTCTTATGACTTATTGTGTTTTGATTCAAAATAATGTAATAAAATAGTGTTAATGTATTTTTACTGAAAGTATCAGTGAAAAGGTGTCACTGGGACATATCAAAGAGACGAAGGTGTATCAGAAAACACTGTCTGGTTCACTACAGTCCCTCCTTTTGGAAGTTATCTTCTGTCCATGGGGATGAGTTCCAACACGAAAGGATACCACCAAATGTCTCTGATCTTGATGTAATCCAGCAAGAGGAAAAATCAATCCCATAGCGGAAAGCTTTTAATCATTTGGAAAACAAAGTCTTATAATCCACAGCGGTAATTCCACAACGGTAATTCCATATCGATTAGAGTTGTTGATTTCATCAGCAACAATTTTTTTTATCAGCATGTAGAGGGGATCCCTCGATTGACGCAGAGGAGGCGACCCTTGGATGAAGGTTGAAGACCAACGTTGAAGTAGCAGGTCCCCACATCGAAGGTTGAAGGCTGGTTGGTTTCCAGTCCGTGCCACTCTGGTTCTATGTGTCATGCAATTATGTGGTTTTAGGTGGGCTTATGATTGGGATTTTACATTAGCCTTACCTATATGCACCTGGTATGTAAGCTATCATGGTTTAGATCAGCTATAACTACCAATTAAGGGGTGGATCATGCATCAAAGTTAAATATAGGGATCTACGTCTATAGACGGTTCAGGAGGGCTTCTGTAACGAAGGCCTCTTCTTCCAAACTATTCCTCCATTCATAATTTAAGTTAAATTAACTAAGATAGAAAAGAAAATATAGTTTGGTCTAAATGTCTGTTGTCCTTTTAGATGAACGACGTAGGATTTGTATTCCTTATTAATTTAGAAGTCTATGGCGAGACTCATCAAAATGAATAGATGATCTAGAATAGAATCGATCGAATCAGTTCAATTTAGAAATTGCGAGGCCAGTGTAGTTTATTGTACCTAAAGTAGCTTTAAACTACATTGATTTTTTCAATGACTGAGGTTTAACAAAATGAAACTGCATGTTGGCATAGTTAAATCCATTTAAGTCTTAAACTAACATTAATAAAAACCTCTTTTGGCTGGGAGTGTTCAGAAAACAATACCAAACTTCAATAACAACACAAGTAGCAATTAAGCAACTAGAAAACAACGTTTCACTGCTTCAACTCACTCCAAATACCTTCAGAAGCTTCAATATATTCAAAACAGTGCAGCAAGGATTTTGTTGAGAGTTCGTAAATTTGAACATATTACACCCATTCTTTATAACCTTCATTGGCTTCCTGTCGCCTACAGAATTCAGTACAAAACTGCTCTCATTACACATCAATGCTTACACGGAACTTCACCAGATTATCTAAAGGACATTCTTGCACCATACTCATCCACCCGGTCTCTACGGTCACAGAACAGTCATCTACTTCACATTCCGAGAACCAAATTAAGGACCATGGGAGACCGGGCTTTCAGTGTGGTTGCCCCCCGTCTGTGGAACTCTCTTCCTGACTGCCTAAGAGCTCCACAGTCCCTGGTTGACTTTAAGAGCAGCTTGAAGACCTTTCTTTTTAACCAAGCATACTCTGCCTCCTCATGATTCTATCTTTGATCTTAGTTGATACTGTTATTGATTTTACTTGTTTTATTACTTGTTTTATTGACATTTAATTCTGTTGCACTTTGTAGCACTTTGAGATTTTCATTAATGAAAAGTGCGTTATAAATTGAATTCATTATTATTATTATTATTATCCTGTCGTCAAAGTCCAATGTGTATCACACAAGAAAAACAGGTCTTAGCTTTATAACCGATGTCAATTAAATCCTGCAGATTTAAACGGTTGTTAAGGTTAGTTTTTGTTGTTGTGGGTTTTTAGGCTTAGCGTTTCTAAGTTCTATTTGGAACGGTTTCTTTTTGCAACGAATATAGTTTAAACTGTTTAGTTTATTTACTATCGTGCGCTTGGACGACCTTATTTTCCCATGAAGTCTGTGAGTTTGCGAGCTCTTTGATGTTTGTGGGGTTATTGAAATCTTTGTCTTTGACGTGGGCATGACCTAACATGAACCCCCTGAGTTCATGGGGGACCACGAACACAGGTGAGGACGTCCGTCCATGGGCACAAGTTAGGATGCCATTGTTTAGTTCAAGCTGTTTGCGCAGCTGAAAGTAGACAGTCCACAGGAACCCTATAGGTTTTGGCCAACGTATCTTCTTACGTTTACCTCTTTCAGTGTAATTCAGGTGTGTCACAACCGTCGGCGTAGTCGCAGGTGTGTCTGATTGTTCAGACTGCGACAGGTCACTGTCATTGTGTGTGTTTTCCCGCTTCTTGACTGAAGAGGGGCTCTTTGAGTCTGTAGAAACTATTTCATTTCTGAATAGTTCTAGACTCAAATGCTCTTGAACCAAGGTTTCATCGAAAGCTTGGCTGATTGCCGATTTATCTGTCCCAGAGGACAGTACAGCATCTTTGGTGTGGGATCCTTGGATCTCTACACCTTCTTCTACCTAAGGTAGGCAGTGTTCAGTGAGTGCAGATCGTTCCAGCTCGCAGAGGAGTTTCTCTTGTTGGGCCAGGGTTGGGTCCAACTGTTTTGTCTCTTCTGTCTCACCTGTATCTGAAGGTTCACTTACCGGGCTTGTGCTCTTGGTTGGGGAGTCATCCGTGCCTTCAGCGGTACCATCTGTTAGACAGACAGTGTCATGACCTTCAGGATCTTGTTGACTGTCAGCATTTTGTTCGCTGTCAGCATCTTTATTGTCAACATCTGTGGCATCTGTGTCAATGTTATCAATGTTAACTGTGTACTCTGAGTTTTTGTGAAAGATAGTGCTGCACATTGCTCCAGGTTGGTCAATGTTGATAGTGTCATTATTACTGATAACGCCACTCATTGTATCAGGTTGGTCAAGCAATGTAACATTCAAATATACTAACAAACTACTTACTTCCTCTGTTTTTTCCGAGCATAGAGGTGTTGTGCCTTTATTCCGGGACACTCGTGACTCTTTGCATGTCTCAAACTGTTCTGTTCGAGGCGCGGGAGGTGCAGTTCTATGGCACAGGGGTTTCTGTTAGGACCACGCATCGTTACATGAGTATAGGTCCTCATACTTCAATTTATTTTGAAGTTCACCCACCGATAGACCTTGGTTTTCACCCACCTGGTTCGATCTGAACCATTTTGGGTCTCTTAAAGAGTGAACACCTACCTTTTGTGGTTCATCGCTTGTTTCAGACTTTTCAATCTGAGGTGCTCTAGGAGCGGAGCTCCCTTTAAACCATTGTGAGTCACTGTTCCAGCTGGCACCAACATTTCGTTGTTTGTCAGTTTGAAAATCTTGTTTATTCTTGCTTGCATTATCCAACTCTTCTAACAACCGACATATGTTCTCCATCTCTTCTGAGGTCAGAGGGTCTGTGATACGACAGTGTTTATTCTCGCTTTCTATAGGAGAGAGAACCTCTTCTATTTTTAGCGAGTGGGATACGACCTTTTGACCTGAGATGTTACTTCTAATTGACACCAGGTGTACAATGGCAACTTAAATCTAATATCAGAGATTAGATTATTTCTGAAAACAGATTTGAAAAGCGTCTGCTCTTCCAGGCCCGGTTCCTTTATGTCACTTGAATACGCCTTGAAAATCCTGTCATAGAACAGCGATGGATGTTCATCTTTTCTCTGCAAGACATTTCGGGCAGCTAAGTCATCACCACAATGAGAAATATTTTTTTCTCTGTGCGAGGTGCAGGGGGAGCAGGTCCTCGGCTTGGGTGTTCCTCTTGGGACCCCTTGTTGTATGAGTCTACAAGAGGTACATACTGTATGAGCCTTGGATGCGCACCTTATTGAACTTCCATCTTTATATTGATTTTTTGTGAAAATCAATTAGACAGTTTGTATATTAATATGTGCAGATAAATCTTTTCTTTCAGTTTAACGGTGAGTCAATCAAACCAACCAGCTATGTGGTTTAAGTGTTTCACTGTCTAATAAGTATTTTTATTCATAGGTACCTTCTTTCAGGACTTACCCTTAATGAACTTGAAAAAGTTAAATGCACTCTTGCAGTGTTAACTTTAAATATAACTTATTTTTAACAACAGTTACTAACTAACCCAAGCATGATTTCTGTTTTATTTACTCAAACGCTTTTTTTAAAGATTTGAAATAAATGCAATATTCACACTAAAATGTTCCCAGGATAATGCTCCATCATGCCTTAAAAAGATGTATTGCAGTTTTGCTAAACTGTTTTGCTGTATTTTGACAGTTATCAGGAGTGAAAATAGATAATAATAATAATAATAATAATTAATTCAATTTATAACGCACTTTTCATTACTGAAAATCTCAAAGTGCTACACACATTCATAAACCGGTGGTGGCAGACTACCATGCAAGGTGCTTTCCAGTCCTACCGGATTTTCTGTATGTTATTTTAATTATGTTTTACTTAAAATAAACTGGAGTTTTTGTGTGCTCAGCATAACATTAAAGATGTTATTCCAAATAAAAATCAGTGATTTTTATTAATTGTTGTTCATTGACATCTTCAAATTTGTTTTGATATCTTTGTTTTGATTTTTTGTGAAAATCAAGTTGTTTGTCATTTTAAACTTTTCATTTAAAATAAACTGGAGTGCACAGAATAACTTTAAAATATGTCTTAAATTAAATGCAGGTTTTAGCATCTATTCTGTGTAAATGTTTCCTGTTCTCATTCTTTTAACCAGCAGATTGCAAGTTTTTAAAGCTTAAATTTACCACAATGTGACTGTAATTACTCTTCCTGGCCGCTATAAAGGCGCTGTTGGCCCTAAGGCCGCGTTGACTACCGCTAGCATTAGCCATAGCTTCGAACTAAATTGGTCAAACGTCAACTTTTGGGATGAGTTTTAGCCTGAATGTGACAATCGTTTAAACAAACGTTCATTGTAGAGACAAATCGATTTGATTAAAATGTTTAGAACAAGTTCTGTGAACTTTTAGATATTAAAAAAAACTATCTTTTTCCTTTTTTTCTCTATCTGGTTCACGTCACTTCCGGTGACGTGTCGTACGTGATGCCTTCACAGACCTTGACGTACCGTTGGAATTTTGTACGAACTGACTTTTTAATCGCTCGAAAACACTCGTAAATATCTCAAAACAAAAAATTTATTTTACAGAAAAGAGCAATACGAATTATTACAAGAAAGCATTATTGCCATCCTTCTAGTATTTTGTTTAGTCAGTTGGAATTATTGAAGTTCTATGATTTGGTTGACTACCATATTCTTTTAATACTGTTTAAAGCTCATAACTGCACGCTACCTCCAAACATTCAAATTCATTTTTTAAAAGGAAAAGTACCTATAATCTTAAGGGAATTAACATTTTTGTAAAACCACAGTACAGGACTACTTTGAAGGGTCGGTCTACTCTAATTCAAGGTATAAGTTTGTGGAACGGTTTGGAAAATGATGTTAAAATAGTAAAGACAATGCTTATGTTTAAGAAAATGATTAAGACTAGATTTTTGAAAAGATACATATATTAATTTATCAAAAGTGTACCATATATTTGAGATAAGTTATTTGTCATGGTATATTATTCAAAAATGATTGTTGTCTGATTTGATAATTTGATAATTTAAGTAAATTTTGTTTTAAAGAAGGGGCAGATACTATAAGATTATTTTCTTCTTCTGCCACCTTTCATTTTATGTATTGTTTACTTTTACTATGTGATTTTGTAAATTGTTTTTTTGTGTTTTTTAAATATGAAATGAATAAATAAACTAAAAAAAAAAAACACCGCGTTTAAACAGTTTCTGACAATATTTCATTCATAGAAACGAACCAAGCCAGACAATCTGTCAGAATTGTGTGAACAAAACTGAAATTTGACGTCCGTCACTGCGCGTCACGTGATCGCTTTGAACCAATCACAGCACGTAAACAGATGTTAGCGTCAGCATTTTATCACAAACTTAGACTCTTTTTAACTCATAAAACGCTTACATTCACCCCAAAAATTCCATGAAAGTATCATTTCACATCCGAACAGTTCTACCAAGCTGCGCCCAGTAAAAATAGCAAAATAAATGTCGCCTACACGGACGTACAGCAACACGTCAGAGCTAAATGGACCGGCACCAGAACCTCGATCCGACAGCTCCAGACACTATTATTCCTGCTTAAAATGTAACTATACCACTCGACAGCAATTTTCATATGAACTATGAAGCTCTTATAGGCACAGTTTTGACACAGAGATCAAACGTAGATGCGCTTTTATCTGTGACACGTCAGCAAAGAGTCCAAACGACTCAGAACCAGAACCACACAGCAACATCAAATTTTAACCCAAAAAACTTCAACAAACGTTTAAAAGTTGAGTAAAGACAATTCCTCAGCTTCAAGTGACATTAACCAGAAGTTTCCTGTAGCCATGACACACTTTCCCAGCCAAAAACTATCGTTTTCAGAGTCTAAAAACGTGGACAAAATTTTATGCCAACATGTAAAGTATTCATAACCACAAAATATCAATTTAAAAATCCTTTTTAGAGACCTTTAGGGCCACCATAATGTAGAGATATAATACTAGTCAGTTTTGCTGACTGTACAATATTCCAGATGAAATATTTGAGTAGATTTTATCTGACACAAACTTATCATCAATCAATCAATCAATCAATCAATCAATCAAAACTTTATTTCAGACGCATATGGTCCATAGTAACAAAAACAACCACCACCACCAAAAATAAAAATAAATTAAAAATTAAAAAGATAACATCAACAAGACACAGTAAAAATAGAATGTTCATCCATTGCCAAATAATTTAAGGCGCCAGTGATTCCACAGACTTGAATAGAACCTAACCGAGCTTTGTGCAGGGTTGGTCAGAGTATAGATGATGCTATTTGCAGAGTTTGTTAGCCTACACATACATCTGTACATAAGGTTACGAAGCACAGCTGCACAAGTTGGTACATTGGCATTCGCAAACATCTGGCTGGCACTACTCCATCGCGGCACCTTAAGCAGCATCCTCATGCCATCATTGTATGCCACCTGTAGTTTATGCATACTGCTCTTTCTGTAATGCCGCCACAGGTGTGCAGTGTACATTGGGGTACAATATGTTTTGAAGATATCAATATTCACAAGTTCTCTCTTTTTAGATCAATATCAATAATTCTGTGACTAGACCAGATGTAATTCACAGGAAACGTTAAACTTATGTTGGTACAGCAGGACTGGACCATTTATTTAACATAATTATAAATAACATCACAACATATTTACATGATTGAGTGATCGATCAGGTTTCCTATAAATTATTTCAGCATAGATGAAACATGCGTCCGTAATTTCATAGGAACAACAGAACACAAGTTATGGATGTTATTAACTTATATCTCTGCTGGCACAATAACTTAAAATTTAGCTAACTGGTTTAGTTAACTTAATAAGAAAGTTTCATAGAAGAGAAAATGGAGGATTAAAGAAGATGGAGGATGAGGAAAGGCATTATCTTGATGTGTTTTAACCAGAAACATGGCAGTTCCTCGGCGGCTTCCGCTCGACTCGGTCGAATGGACATCGACGTTTTACCTGTGCGAAGATTCTTGGTCTCTGCTTCGGTAAACTTGTCCCAACCTCAGGTGCACAAACTGTCCGTTCGTGCTACGGTTTACAGCCGACAGGCGTCCATTTTTGCAACGGCTCGCTCACAAGACGGCTTCCACCTCACCGAAGTAACGACCTCAGTTCCGGTTTGGCTTTTCAAGATAAAAGCTTCCTTGAAGGAATTTATTCAGATGGAGCTTTCCAGCTCTTGAAGATGACTTATAACTTGGCATGTTATAAGTCTTTAACTGAATGACGTTTCCTTAGCGTGTGACTGGCGTTCATTCAGCTCTTTGGGGAACCTCATGGCTTGAGGACCTCAGCAAACTCTGTCAGTTCCAGCAACAGCTTAGAACTTTAAGAAAGGATCTGTGATCAGACTTGTTCTTCCCCGATTGGTCCAAACGAACCAGTGGATGAAGGTCACTCGGATAGGAGAAGATCAGTTTTTTAGAACAGAGAAGAAGTTGTTTAGAATGAAGAGAGAGAAACAGATTAGACTGGAGCCAGCTTCATAAAACAACTGATTAAAACTGTGTTCTAACTTCTAACAAAACTGAGGAGTTCAGTCTGACATATTAATTCACTTTCACCATTTGATTCATCATATGAAGAAGTGACCATCATTTTGAAATAACATTGGATTTCCAACTTGAATTAAACAGTTTGAATTAAACAGTCTTTGACTATCAAACATTGAATTCAATAATGCTTACTTAACACAAGGTTATTCATTAACACAAAATAGAGGAATAAGAGAGTCTCTTATGACTTATTGTGTTTTGATTCAAAATAATGTAATAAAATAGTGTTAATGTTTTTTTACTGAAAGTATCAGTGAAAAGGTGTCACTGGGACATATCAAAGAGACGAAGGTGTATCAGAGAACATGCTGGTGAAGATTCTCAGTCGTCCAGGACATGATAAAATCAAAAAAGGCGTTCAATACAGGATCAACTGGACTTTATTTGTTGCAGAAAACGTTTCGACTTCTGTCCAGAAGTCTTTTTTGATTTT
>JBBPBX010023553.1:11298-40439 GCA_038048925.1 Garcialebias charrua | reverse complement strand
GTCGGTCTTCACACGTTCCGCACGGGTGTCCTTGTTGTCAAAGCGCAAGTACCTCATGATTTCTTTGTAGCAGTCACGGGACATCGTCTCCTTGATTACAGGCACACCATATTTTTCTGACCAAGATTCGATCATTGCACCAATTGGGCAGAGAGTTGCTCGTAGAAACAGAACGGCTATGAAAGCCATAAGCTCACTGACAAAAAGGCTCCAGGTGTCATTTGTTCTGTGGGCTTCATGGTTGGTGCACTCTGTGATGATCAGAAGCATCTCCATGTTGAACAAACACAGAAAGCTCTGAAGTCTACTCGTTATCCGACGCTGCAGGAAAGAAAATAAATAAATATTTTAATTATATACAGTATCACTTCCGTTTTACTGCACTTTGCTTTGTTTTAGTTTTGATACATGACAAAAATTTTGCTTTTTTACTAAGAAAACGAAAACAAAAAAGCAATATACACACTGCTAATCTACACAATTATAAATATTTATACAAACACAACACAAAAATGTCTAACAAACAGAAATATTACCTTGGCATGTTCTGTAGGTCCTGCCCTCTCTTGGAATACAGCCTCTGCATGGAATTCTTGCTGCTGCAGGTGTCCAGCACCTACAGTCTCCCAAACTGTCCCATCCTTTGCTTTCACGCTTGATGCTGATATGTTTTTCTTTGTTTCTGAACGTTTTTTTCTGGGAGGGCTGCACTGCTCTTTATCAGATTCACCACTGGTATCCTCATCTGTAGAAAGTTCTAAGTTCAACTCGGTGTCTGAATCATCTACTTTGTCAAAAGCTAGTTCCTCTCCTCCATCGGACTCGCAGTCATCCACAGCAGTCAGTAATTCCAACACTTCTGAAACAGTGTAGGTCTTATTGGGGGCCATAATTCATTCATAATCCATTCTGGACAGACTTTCCTCTCTTGGCATTGTAGATACACCTCTCAACTGGTTCCATTCATACCTTTCTGGCCGCACTCAGTTTGTTCAATTAAAATCATCCACGTCTCATCCTGTTTCCGTTACCTCAGGTGTTCCACAAGGCTCAGTCCTGGGACCCTTATTGTTTATCATTTACCTTCTCCCTCTTGGTTTCATTTTTCGCAAATATCATATTCAGTTTCACTGCTACGCGGATGACACCCAACTCTATCTTTCAACCAAACCTAATTCTGCACTTCCACCTTCGTCCCTCACTGATTGTCTGCTTGAAATAAAACACTGGTTCACTTTAAATTTTCTTAAACTAAATTGCAATAAAACAGAACTTCTTTTAATTGGAACTAAATCAATACTAAACAAACTTCATAGCTTCTCCATTCCAGTTGATAACACTTCCATCTTTCCCTCCCATCAGGTTAAGAGTCTGGGTGTCATCTTTGATAGCACCCTCTCTTTCTCTTCCCATGTCAATAATATCACTCGGTCAGCCTACTTTCATCTTCGAAACATTAATCGTCTCCGTCCTTCCCTCACTCCTCACTCCACTGCTGTTCTGGTTCACAGTCTAGTCACCTCTCGTTTAGATTATTGTAATTCTCTTCTTTTTGGCCTACCCCAGAAAACCCTTCGTAAATTACAACTGGTCCAAAATTCAGCTGCCCGTATCATTACACGGACCCCCTCAATCCATCACATCACACCTGTTTTAAAACAGCTTCATTGGCTTCCCATCCCATATCGCATCAATTACAAAATACTCCTCCTTACATTCAAAGCTGTCCACAACCTTGCTCCTCCATACCTTTCAGACATTATTCACATTGCTACACCTGCTCGTACCCTCAGATCCTCTTCTTCCATCCAGCTCATTGTTCCCATTGCCCGTCTTGTTACTATGGGGAACAGAGCATTCAGCTGCTCTGCTCCCCAGCTCTGGAACTCACTCCCACCTGATATTCGCAACACAGACTCATTGCCACATTTCAAAGTCAAACTCAAAACTCACCTGTTTAAAGTAGCCTATGCATGATAACAATTGCATTGTCTTATTTTTTTATTTTTTATTTTTTATTTTATTTTTTTTATTTTATTTTTTAATTCATTTTACTTGTTTTTTCTATGTTTTTAATGTGTCTGGTTTATTTTTATTTTTTTTCTTTTATGATTGACAATGTAAGGTGACCTTGAGTGCCAAGAAAGGCGCCTACAAATAAAATGTATTATTATTATTATTATAATGTTTCTGTTTGTTCCACATACCACAGAAGGGTACAAAATAATGATTCACTCCTGTCTGTGTCTGCTTTCATATTGCTCTGACTAAGGGGGGAAGTGCAAGCAGAGTCTTACCTGGTGAAAACATTGGAATGCAGTCGGGTGTGGTGGGGGTGTCTGAGTTGAGTACACACATATTTATAACAAAAGGCAGTTAATGGTCCAATAATTGTTCAGGAAAAGGAGGGGGTTTGTCCTCAGGATCTTGAAAATTCAGTCATCCTAGTGTTAAATGTAGAACCACTAGACTGAGGAACAGCTTCTACCCTGAGGCTGTTAGACTCATGAATAAATAAAAATAAAATAAAAAATAAACACTGCAAAATATCACATTGTGCTGATGCTGATCTGTTTTCTTGTTGCTGTGTTCATCTGTGTTCATCTGTGACCATCTGCTCATACAAACTCATGTTCGTGCTGCTGTTTATTCCCACTATATTAGGCTTAGTGTATTACTAGTTGATGTTTTTCTTAGTTAATTCTAGATGTTATTACTGTTTTTCTCTTGCATTTGTTGTTGGATGTAACTGGGACCCCGTGTACATAATCTCGTTTTCATCACATGTACCACATGCGGTGCAAATGACAATAAAGACTCTCTGACTCTGACTCTCTGACTCTGATTTAGGGTGCTTCTATTTGTTTGAATTAAAACCTTTTATTGGTTTATTGTTGTTTTTTTACCGTCTGTTAAAGAGCAAAAATGGATTATTGAAAATACCCTCTGCCAATTCATACATACATACATATGGACTTCCATATTGTGAGCATAATAACAAAAAATTTATTTATAATTTATAGTTTATAGTTTAGCTATTACTTTATAGTGGCCAAGAGCACCACTATGTCACTGCTACAGAGTTCGCTCTCAGGGCATTATTACATGCAGTGTTCCCTCAGTGCGGACTGAACTTGACAATAAGACCTTCTCCTACTCCGCTCTTGTTTCCTGGAACATCTTACAAAAAGATCTGAAGCTCTTGACCTTGACCTCTCTAAGTGGCTTCAAACATATATTAAGTTCATGGTAATAAAACAACGCAGAAATGTTACTGTTTTTAGTCATTTATATTGCTTTATAATGTAGCTGTTTTTGTTTAGTTTTTTAATATACCGGTACAGTATATATATTTTTTAATTCATATGCTTTTTTAATGATTGTCTACTGTTGTCATCATTCTTTCTTAAAACCATGTCTCTCTTGTAAATGAGTCCTTGAAGCTCAATGAGACTGACCTGTATAAATAAAGGTTGAATGAACTACTAAACACCTGCTGGTTCTGCCTGGTCATGGATAAAAATGGCTCCCTCCACTCACCAGGATCTGTCGCTCTGTGATAGGCGCCATACCAGTTATAGTTGAAGGGGATGTATCCCCCTCACATTTAAAATATATTTGTTTGGAACCCCCACCCCCCACATTTACCATGAAATATTAGTTCCCAGAGTGCTGTTTCTATTTCTTTATGAACAGTTCCATTCCACTTGATTAATAGGAGAATACTCAAACCACTAAAAGTCCACTCTGGGTTTTCCTGGTTACATACAAAAACTCACCACACCACATGCAGTGTTTTTCTGAGTCCATTTGGCTTGACAGGGTGCTCATCTCATCAGATTTTTTATTTTTGTTTATTTTTTTTTTGATTGGGGAGGAGAGGTAGACACCTCTGTGTTGCACACTAGCTTAGCAATACGTTAGTGTTGGCAGTTGTTGACCGGTGAGTGGGGACGTGTGAAAGAAGCGGAGCGTGCTCTATTCACACAAGGAGAGCTGGTGTTCAGGCTACTGCTTGTTGTGCCATGTTCTAATGGTTATTGAATCAAGTGTTTACTTGTGTATGTAATGTAGATGTTTAACAACCTGTTAAAATACACAAGACTGCAAGAAATGGCATCTACTCCATTCAAAATATTCTGAGGTAGAACCCCAGTGTGTACACCCCCCCACCACACACACACATTACAAATGTTTCAGACACCAATGCACTCCGCACTACCTCAGTCAAAAAACAATAATCTACCTCTGTTTGTCTACACAATGTAACTCCTATCCACTTGAGTATCTTCCATCAAAATCATTAAAGGGGACCACAGATGCAAAATTCACTTTTTAATGTTTTTTTTTACTCAACTTTGGGTATTTACTTCGTAAAAAAAACAGTCCTTGTGCCAAAAAAATGCACCCAGTGGTTTATTTACTCTAAGTAGATTTATTTATTTTTGATAAATACACCTGGATTCACACTTCCTGCAGTTATTGACGTCACAAGCCGTAGCCAATCACCTCAAACCTGAGTCCAGCCCCTCACCTAGCAACCCCTGGTTAGGCTCAACCCACTTCTGTATTAAACACATGACTGTTGTTTTTCATGATTTCATCTCATCTTTTGTTTATATGTTCTTAATTTCATGTGTACAGCACTTTGTTGCAGCTGTGTTTTTTTTAAATGGCTTTATAAATAAAGTATAATTGTTATTTTTATGTTTTAGTTCAATTTTTAGTGTATTTGCGATCGCTCCCAACGCGCAGCCGGCAAAAATTAAACGAGCGGACTCCCGGCATAGGGACCGGCGGCAACGGGACACTGCTTCTGGCGGATGGAGCGGAGCTTCAATTGTACAGCCTCGTTGCAGCCTTGCAGCAGCCTCGCAGCAGCGAGGACCTTCTCCTTACGGATTAATTTACGGGAGACACTTGGTGAACTTTGTGTTGTCTTGACTGGAACAGCGATAACTCCCAAAATCTCCGCGTGCAACGAGCGGAGCTGGCGAACACCGGAAGAGGAACAAGCTAACATTAGCTTCGGATTCGGCAGGTCTCATGCTAAAAGGAGCAGCTCATGGCGGCGCGCTCAGACGAGTTTCGGTAAGTTATCTTAAGCTAGCACTAACAGTAAGTCAAATGAGTAATAAAAAAAGAGCTAATTTTAAAACAACAACACATTACAGATACTGGCTGTTACAGAGGGCGTAAACAGATCGTTGAAGGGCGTGGACTTCAAGAAACCGGTCGTTCAAAACGAAAGTTAAAAATGGCAGAATTAAAAAGGGTATAATTGATTATCTAATAATTATTTTGTGCATTAAATTGAAGGAATAGGGTCTGGATATCCCACAGAAATACCATAAAAATTTAAAAAATACATCTGAGGTCCCCTTTAAGGTTTATTTTCATTTCCTGTTCACTTTTAGTCTACAAATTGATTTTGTGGAAAGTACAAACAATCACTATACAGATCCCGCTTCTTAATTTTTTTAATAGGATAAAAAGAAAGGAAAGACTGAAAGTAAGACTACGAAATATAAGAAATATACATAAAAAGAGCACAAGGCAAAACACCCGACCACTGTCTGTAAACCTGCAAAGAACATGACAAAACACATCAACAAAATACATATGTATAAAGAACTTAGAATATTCATGACTTTTCAGTAAATTTCTATAAATATATATACCCATACCTACACATATAAACATACATACATACACATGTATATATATTCACATACACATCTACATATCTACATACGATACCTACATATGCATCCCTGCATCTATTTGTGTGTGGTTGTGAGCAAGCATAAGTATATAAAGCTTCTCTAACAGAACATTTAGTAGTGACTGTGAAGCAGCAGAGACCCGACCCCCAAGACCGAGGCAGACAAAGGGGGGACCAGAGCCCAAGACCCCAAGAGTTACCCCCGAGCGCAGAGCCCCCAGGGCCACCCACACAGGACAAACCACTCACCCACCCCCCAGATCAGACCATAGGGGAGAACCGGAAGAACCCCACCAGCGACCACACGTAGTAACCTCCTGGGGCCAATAGCGACAAACTCATAGGCCCCCGCCGGAACCCGCTGCACCGAGGCATATCCAGGCCTAGGTACAAAGGCCCGGACCCCGAGGATGCACACCCCCCAGGCCAAGGCCCAACAGGACTGGAGGACCCGAGCCCCACCAGGCAGTCACCAGGCTGAGCCGACACATGCCCTGCTCCAGACTTCTTTGCTCCGCTTCTTAATTTCTGTAACAACAATCAATTTGCATTTTCCCTAGCAGTTTGGGAAAAAAAATCCTGAATTAAAGTAAAACTTTTAAATGTTCTTTTGTAATTCACTTTTCTGTTTCTGAAAATGTATTTAGCAGTTGGTGGACAGGAAGGCAGAAAACCATTCTGAACAATAATAGGGTCTACTTACAGAACTAATGGTGCAGAAAGTTAAAAGTGTAACATTCACTTATATAAGTAAATTTTCCCTTGATCATAATCTTCTTAAGGGATTAAAGGTAAAGGAAAGTTTTCTGTTTGCAAGGTAGCTGTCACATTAAAGGAATCCAAAGCTTCTACATCAGTTTTTACTGCCATCCTCTCCTCCTAGCACACAATTTATAGAATCAATGAAATACATTTGGATTTTCCTTTGTTTTTGTGGTTTTTTGGATGTAACATTTGATGAGTTTGTGCGTTTGGTTTTGCTCATTTCCCACTACATCTTAAAATCCTTAAATCAACCATTACACCAGTGCAAAGAATGTTTGAAAAAGCACTTTAATGTTATCTGGACTTGCGTTTATGTTCACCGATCAGGCTCAGAAACTACAAGACCTCTGGAGATTCTCTGGCTCCAAATAAAGCAGATCCTTTTGTGATGGTCTGCATTTTCTCTGCTCATCTTACAAACGCCACCCACCATAAGGTGACCAGCTCTCCAGCATCCAGTTATTGAAAAAAGTGGACATCTGTGTGGGATTAGTTAGCAATACTGAAATGTAATTGGAAAATCATGTTTTAATAGGAATCTAAACAATGATTGGGATATGTACATTACAGACGGAGCCTTTAATTTGCTAAAACACCATATTCAATTCAAAGACACTTTCTCGGTCCCCTATCATGGAGTGAAGTGGAGGAATTGGAAATACTCTCCATCAGTGGCCCATGCATGTTTTGAGCATGATAACTTGAAAAACGTTTCTGCTAAAAAGAAACTGTCCAGATGAACTGATTGAGAATGAGCGGATTTGATACCTGGACTATTGAGAATTAACTTTCTTGTCTTGAACCACTTTGGACATGTCTGCCTGCCTGGGAGGAGTCGACGAGGGACACGCCCCCAGAAACCATCTTGGCTACAGCAAACTGGTTGGTCCACATAAGTTGCTTACTTGGTGGGTTAACTTCAGTGTGCTTTGGACTACTCTGACTGAGGAAGCCCTCTGGAGTGAGGGTGAAACGTTTCTGCTAAAAAGAAACTGTCCAGATGAACTGATTGAGAATGAGCGGATTTGATACCTGGACTATTGAGAATTAACTTTCTTGTCATAACTTGAAATAGTGATGTACCAACTTCAATTTTATTGTTTGCTGGCTGCATCTTGGTGTAAGAAGGGTCACCTTCAAAGTATGGATTGCCACATTAAAATCAGAGATGGCCACCACCATTTATGTATGTATGTGGGTGTATGTGGAGGTGGGGGGAAGGGTGCACCAATTTTTCCAACAAGAACTACAGTAGTCCTTCTTTTATCACGGGTATTAGAGACCACGCCCACCCATGATAAGTGAAAAACTGCGAAGTAGGGATACAGTAGTCCAAGTTCAAGTACAGTCCAAATTCAGTTCAAGTTCAGTTCAAGTTTAGTAAACTTTGTAATGATGTGCCAGTGTAATGGTTGAGGGTTTGAGTTTCACTGAATTGCCAACACACTGAAAAGTTTTAAAATGTTTATTAAAATAGAGAAGGCTGGAGCAGGTTTCACAGGTCACTGCATCAGGAGCTCTAAACAGGAGAGGAGAAGGCGTCTTACTTAATCGGGGTTCACAGGCGTGGGTCAGTTTCCAAGAGGCAGATGGGTGGATAGATCCGTTTAGGGGCAAAAACACAGAGCAGAATCCAGAGATGGGGGCCGAGGTCAAAACCAGAAGAGCTGAGGCAAAAACGGTAACAATAGGGGAGCAGGCAGGAATCTTTAAACCATGAGACAGGACCAGGATCGAGACGAGGAAGGCAAGATGAGACATGAAGTCAAAGTCAAAGTCAAAGTCAACTTTATTGTCAGATCTGCAATATGTACAGTGCAGGACATACACAGGACCGAAATTGCGTTTCTCTCAGTCCCTCGGTGCAACAGTAAACATCTAAACATTGAAACACTGAAACATATAATAATAGACATAAGCATAAAAATAGTAAAACTAACACTGTCCTGAGTTTTTTTTTTTTTTTGCATAGTGGTATAAAAAAAGAGTATAAAAAGTATAACTAAAATAAACTAAAGGTTTCTAGCATTGACATTTGCAAAGTGGCAAAGCAGCGTATGAGTCAATGTACACAGTATATGTATGAGGTAGTAGTTGATGTTGTTGTAGAGGCAAAAAGTGGCATATGCAGTAAGGCACATTGGGCATCCCTAAATAAGACCGTTCAGAGCACACTGTATATGTACCAGCAGTGGTGTAGATATTAGAGTAGTGTAAATAAATGTAAACAGTAGTAATTACATGTAAGCAGTAGTAATAAAAGTAAACAGTATTAATAAATGTAAACAGAGAATGTAAACAGTATTATGATTATAGGCAGTGATGTAATACAGACATTAGTGCAAGTATGAGAAGTAGTGCAAACTGTATGAGCACATGACCGAGAGTTTAGTGAAAACCCGTTTGGTGACACAGAGTCTAGTGTTAAAAACTTTGTGTTGAGTGATAATATGTGAGAAAGTTTTAGTGTTAAGGCAGTTCAAATGGGAGGGGAGGCAGAGCAGGCAGAGTGTTTAGCATTCTGACTGCCTGATGAACAGAGCTGTCTCTCAGTCTGCTGGTTCGAGCCTGGAGACTCCTCAGTCTCCTCCCTGATGGCAGCAGTCTGAAGCAGCTGTGTAGTGGGTGTGTGGGATCACCTGCCATGCGGTGGGCTTTCCGAGTGAGGCGTTTGCTGTGTAAGTCCTGCAGTGAGGGCAAGGAGGTGCCCACGATCTTCTCAGCTGCTCTCACAATGCGCTGGAGGCTCTTGCGGCAGGATGCAGTACATGCACCAAACCACACAGTGATGCAGCTGGTCAGGACACTTTCTATGGCACCTCTGTAGAAGGTGCTCATGATGGGGGTTGAAGCTCCAGCCCTTTTCAGCTTGCGGAGAAAGTAGAGACGCTGGTGAGCCTTCTTTGCCAGTGCTGCAGTGTTCCTGCTCCAGGACAGGTCCTTTGAGACGTGCACTCCCAGGAACTTGGTGCTGTCTACTCTCTCCACTGCGGTGCTGTTGATGGTCAGAGGGGGATGTTGGGCATCCCTCTTCCTGAAGTCCACAACAATCTCCTTTGTCTTCTCCACGTTGAGAGTGAGATTGTTGTGTCCGCACCACAAGGCCAGGCGGCTCACCTCGTTCCTGTAGTCCGTCTCATCGTTGTTGCTGATGAGACCTACCACTGTTGTGTCGTCCGCAAACTTGATGAAGTGGTTGGAGCTGTACGATGGTGTGCAGTCGTGTGTTAGCAGGGTGAATAGAAGGGGGCTCAGCACACATCCTTGTGGGGCCCCTGTGTTCAATGTGATGGTGCTAGATGTGTTACTCCCGATCCGTACTGTCTGTGGTCTCCCGGTCAGGAAGTCTAGCAGCCAGTTACACATTGAGGTGTTCAGCCCCAGACTGTCCAGTTTAAGGATGAGCTGTTGGGGGATGATGGTGTTAAATGCCGAGCTGAAGTCGATGAACAACATTCTAACATAGGAGTCCTTCGTGTCCAGATGTGTGAGAGCTGTGTGAAGGGCAGAGGAGATGGCATCGTCGGTTGAGCGATTAGGTCGGTATGCAAATTGGAAGGGATCCAGGGAGTCAGGGAGGACAGATGTGATGCTTTTCATGACTAGCCGTTCAAAGCACTTCATCAGGATGGGGGTGAGTGCTACTGGGCGATAGTCATTGAGGCATGCGGGCGTTGCCTTCTTTGGGACAGGGATGATGGTGGTGGCTTTGAAACAGGTGGGGACGATGGCCTGGCTCAGTGAGATGTTAAAGATGTCCGTGAAGACCGCTGCGAGTTCCCCTGCACAGTCCTTCAGCACACGACCAGGTATGTTGTCAGGACCAGAGGCCTTCCGGGCGTTAATCTTGATGAATGATCGCCTTACGCTGTCTGAGGACAGCGTCAGCACCTGGCCATCAGGAGAGGGGGGGAGTTTATGTGCTGGTGTGCTGTTACTTGCCTCGAACCGAGCAAAGAACTCATTCAGTTCATTCAGCGCAGAGGCTGAGCTGTCACAGGTCTGGGGGGGTGGTTTGTAGTTTGTGATGGTCTGTATTCCCTGCCACAGACTGCGTGTATCCCTGCTGTCCTTGAAACGGTGAGCTATTTTCCCAGAATACTGCTTCTTTGCCTTTCTGATGCCCCGGTCCAGGTTGTTTCTGGCTGCCCTCAGGCCCATGAAGGCTGGATAACTACTCAGGATGACCTTTTCATAAATCTGGCAGAGCTTGGGAGTGAGGCTGTGACTTATATACTGGCTGCAACAGGTGGATGATATCAAGGTTAATTAGCTGCAGGGCATGAAGGCAAAAAGAGCACTGATTACAGAGACTTGACTGTGAAGAGAAATACTAAGACAGGATGAACGTGGATCATGACAGTACCCCTCCCCTAAGGGCCGGCACCTGACGGACCTCCAGGCTGGGACGGGTGATCCTCGTGGAACTTTGCAATGAGGGCCTTATCCAAGACATGACGAGCGGGAACCCAGGAGCGTTCTTCAGGGCCATACCCTTCCCAGTCAATAAGGTACTGTAAGCCCCTACCCCAGCGGCGAGAGCGCATGATGCGACAAACCGTGTAGACTGGACCACCATCGATGAGTCGGGGGGGTGGAGGAGGCCCGGAGGAGGGCGCAAACCTGGACTGTAGGACAGGCTTGACCCGGGACACATGAAAGGTAGGGTGGATCCTCATGGAGTTCGGGAGTTTCAACCTGACAGCCACTGGGTTGACAATCTTAGAGATGGGGAAAGGGCCAACAAAACGAGGGGCAAGTTTCTTGCAGTCTAGTCAAAGGGGGAGGTCTTTAGTTGACAGCCACACTTTCTGTCCTTCTTTGTAGCTGGGAGCAGGGATCCTCCGCCTGTTGGCAGACTTCATATATAAGGAGGAAGCTTTGAGTAGCTCGGACCGGGCCTTGACCCAGGCTCAGCGACAGCGTATGGCTGCCAGATGTGCAGAAGGAACGGTGGCTTCTCGGTCCTCAGAGGCGAATACAGGAGGTTGATATCCATATACCACGTAGAAAGGGGACAAACCAGTGGCAGACGATGGCAGGGAGTTCATTGCATGCTCGACAATAGGCAGATTCTTGGCCCACTTGGTGCTGTCGTTGCCACACAGGATTCTCAATCAGGTCTCCATCTCCTGATTGGCACACTCCGCCTGGCCATCGGTCTGGGGATGGAATCCTGAAGAGAGACTCAGTTCAATGCCCAACGTTTTGCAAAATTCTGACCAAAACTTAGATATAAATTGTGGTCCACGATCAGAGACAATATTCTTAGGAAGTCCATGGAGTCTAAAAACTTCCTGTGTCATGATTTAACTGAGTTCCTTGGCAGAAGGTAGCTTGTCCAAGGCTACTAGATGAACCGTTTTAGAGAATCTGTCCACAATTGTTAGAATGACAGACTTACCCCCAGACAGAGGCAGTCCAGTGACAAAATCCATGCCGATGTGAGACCATGGTCTTGAAGGGATGGGGAGTGGCCGTAGGAGACCAGCTGGTGGTTGGTGAGATGGTTTGGCTAAAGAGCATTGGATACATGACCCAACAAAGTCTCTAACGTCCTTTTGTAAGGAACCCCACCAGAACTGTGACTTTACTAACCGTAAGGTTTTACCCACCCCTGGGTGACAGTAGAGACGAGATGCGTGACAGAATGTACCTTGGGTACAAGATGCTGGGGTACGAAGAGACGATCCTTAGGACATTCCGTTGGGGGTGGAAAGTTCTGGTGGGCCTCTCTGACCTCCCTCTCAACCTGTGTGATGTTGCAACGAACCTGATCAGGTAAGATGAACTCCCCAGGATCACTGATAGGCTCCTTCTCAAAGATTCGGGATAGGGCATCGGGTTTACCATTCTTTGTCCCAGGTCTGTAAGAAAGGGAAAAATTGAACCGACCAAAAAACAAAGCCCACCTAGCCTGACGAGGGTTGAGACGTTTTGCTGTTTTCAGGTACTCCAGGTTCTTATGGTCTGTCAGGACAATGAAGGGATGGTTGGCCCCCTCCAACCAATGACGCCACTCTTCCAAAGCCATTTTGACAGCTAGCAGCTCACGGTTCCCCACATCATAATTACGCTCCGCCGGAGAAAGAGACTTAGAAAAGTATGCACAAGGGTGTACCTTATTGTCCTGGAAACGTTGACTGAGAACAGCCCCAATGCCTTTATCTGATGCGTCGACTTCCACGATAAACTGTCTCTCAGTGTCTGGGAAACGAAGAATGGGTGCTGAGGTAAAGAGGGATTTCAGGTTAAGAAACGCTTGGTTAGCAGGTTCGTTCCAGACAAAGGTATTTTTAACTGAGGTGAGGGCATGCAATGGTGAAGCAACAGAACTGTAATTCTTGATAAACTTTCTGTAAAAGTTGGCAAAGCCTAAGAAACGTTGAAGCTGTTTGCGGGTTTGTGGAGTGGGCCAATCAAGAACTGCAGAAACTTTAGAAGGGTCCATAGAGATCTGGTCTGGTGTGATATTGAATCCAAGGAAATTTGTATTGGTGGTGTGGAACTCACATTTTTCTGCTTTAACAAAAAGGTTATTTTGAAGCAGCCTCAGTAGAACATTGCGGACATGGCGTACGTGGGACTCAAGATCATTGGAATAAATGAGGATGTCGTCCAAATAGACAAAAACTGAAACATTGATAAAGTCCCTCAAAACATCATTAACTAAAGCTTGGAATACAGCAGGTGCATTAGTTAGGCCGAAGGGCATTACCAAATATTCGTAGTGTCCAGAGGGGGTATTGAATGCCGTCTTCCATTCATCCCCTTCTCGGATTCTGACCAGGTGATAGGCGTTACGCAAGTCTAGTTTAGTGAAAATATTGGCCCCTTGAATGATGTCGAAAGCAGAAGTCATTAGGGGCAATGGATATTTATTTTTGACTGTTATGTCATTTAGACCTCTATAATCGATGCATGGGCGTAGAGTACCATCTTTTTTTCAACAAAAAAGAAGCCAGCACCAGCTGGGGAGGATGAAGGGCGAATTATGCCTGCTTTTAGTGACTCAGAAATATAGGTGTGCATTGCCTCATTTTCTGGTTTAGATAAGGAAAATAAACAACCTCTTGGTGGAGTGGTACCAGGTAACAGATCTATGGCACAGTCATATGGTCTATGTTGTGGCAGAGAAAGGGCTTTACTGTTACTAAAAACCAGACCCAAGTCATGATAATAATGGGGTACCAGAGACAGATCAGGAGTAGACTCCTTTATTTGCTGATTGATGACGCTTGAATTGGCAGATTTCAAACAATTAGCTAGACAGTGATCAGACCAGCCCAAAATGTTATCATTCTTCCAGTCGATGTGAGGATTATGCTTTCTCAGCCAGGTTGCTCCCAACACGACAGGGAGGTTAGGAGAATTAATAGTTAAAAAGCTTACGCTTTCTACATGGTTGCCTCCAATGCACAGACTGACCTCTTGAGTTTGTAGGCTTCTCTCATTTAGAGTGTGACCATCCAAAGCTTGAATACTACGGGGTTTGGTGGTGGGATGCATCTTAATACCCAGAGACATGGCAAAGTTAACATCAATAAACTCAGTGTCAGCACCAGAATCAATAAATAGTTTAACAGGGAATTCTTTACCGTTCACTTGAATGTTGGCTTGGACCCTGGGTAGGCGTGGTTCATGAGAGGAGGCCGTGGTTCTGAATCCTTGATTTATTCTGTAAGGTATTTTTACCTTCTTGGGACAGCTTGGAACTTGATGCCCTGGTGCTCCACAATAGAAACAGAGACCCTCCTGGGTTCTTCTTCTTCGTTCCTGAGGAGTTATTTTAGACCGACCAAGTTGCATGGGTTCATCCTGGTCCCGTGGTGGTGAAGAGGTCCTCTGGACTCGATCTGGTGAATAACACCTGGTGGACTGAAAACATTGTTTTGAATTTTTATCATGTCTCACCTCATGGCGACGTTCTTGGAGTCTTAGATCAATTCGTGAAGCCAGATTCTCGAGCTCCCTGAGAGAAGCTGGTGGGTCACGGGTAGCAATTTCGTCTTTGATGTCATCATTCAAAGCCTGCCAAAACACATCCTCGTTCCACTTAGAATCTGCTGCCATTGTGTGGAAATCAATGATTAGTTCAGTTACTCTGCAGTTTCCTTGTTTTAATCTTAATAAACCTCTGGTTGCCTCTTTCTTTGGGAGGACGGGACTAAAAACTCTTTTTAGTTCATGGGAAAAGTCAGCATATTTACGACAAATTAAAGAGTCTCTCTCCCACTCTACACAGCCCCAAAGTTTTGCTCGCCCAGATAATAATGAAATCACATAATCCACTTTAGCACGTTCAGATGGGAATGAAGATGGTTGTAATTCAAATTGGATGTCACATTGTGTCAAAAATGCACGACATTGCTCTGGATCACCTTTAACCCTTGGATGCATAAGTGGGGTCAAAAATGACCCCGAGGGTTGTTATTCTTCAAAAACTCTGAAATTAAAAGTTTTTACTCTTCCATATTCCAGGTATTCCTCATAAAACATGTTTGTGACTTCAAGCCATTTGAATTTTTTTTTAATTTTTTATACATTTTCAGAAATTGCAGTTTTTGTGTCACTACCCCAGTTTTTCATGAGTGGGGTCAAAAATGACCCCAAGCATTTCCTATGGAATCTCAAGGGTTTGCTTTGGGAACCTTTGATTCTTACCAACTGTGACTGCCAAGATACATTTTCTGTCTCATTTACACATCGATACCTGCAGTCTCACCACTAGGAGGTCAGTTTGACACCGCAGCATACAAAGTACATGTATTATCTGCATTTACCAACTCCATGACTTTACTGCGATAGAATATCATGTTGGTCAACAAAGTAGACTCTCTTAGCTAACTACAACATAATGTTAGAGGCTGAGGCTGAGACGAGCCGGTCTGAGCAGCCCAGTTCTCACCTCGTTCTACAGGTGTGCAGTGGAGAGCATCCTGTGCTCCAGCATCAACGTGTGGCATGGAGGCTGCACAGTTGAAGAAAGAAAAGCTCTGCAGAGAGTGGTGAAGGCTGCACAGAAGTCTGTTGGAGTCAGTCTCCCCACCATCACAGACATTTACACCTCTAGATGCAGGAAAAGAGCCACCTGTATCATGAAAGACCTCACTCATCCAGCACACTCACTCTTTGCCCCACTCCCCTCAGGACGGAGGTTGAGGAGCATCAAGTGTAGAACCACTAGACTGAGGAACAGCTTCTACCCTGAGGCTGTTAGACTCATGAATAAATAAAAATAAAATTAAAATAAACACTGCAAAATATCACATCATGGTGATGCTGATATGTTTTCTTGTTGCTGTGTTCATCTGTGACCATCTGTGACCATCTGCTCATACAAACTCATGTTCGTGCTGCTGTTTATTCCCACTATATTAGGCTTAGTGTATTACTAGTTGATGTTTTTCTTAGTTAGTTCTCGATGTTATTACTGTTTTTCTCTTTCATTTGTTGTTGGATGTAACTGGGACCTCGTGTACATAATCTCGTTTTCATCTCATGTACCACATGCGGTGCAAATGACAATAAAGACTCTCTGACTCTGACTCTGACTCTGATGTTAGTACTTAAGCTAGCTAACGTTACACTAGTTTAGTAAGCCAGCTGATATTACTGCATTTGTTGTGTAGAGACTCATTGTATTCATAATTCCTTGTAACAAATGCAAACCTGTTAGGTAACCTATTATATAGTATTATATATTATATTATGTATAAATTATTTTAAAAATCTGTATGCCTCTTTTAACACCAAGCCACAATTTACTGAGAAGTCGGTCAGGGCCTGCACCTGGGTTTAGCACCATCTCTCCAATAGATGCATGAAAGCTGTTTATCACTGGCGCAACTGGTAGAGCTGCTACCTCTCAGCGAGCAGGTCCCTGGTTCAAATCTGTGTGCCTTTCTGGGTGGAGTTTGCATGTTCTCTTTGTGCATGCGTGGGTTCCCTCCAGGTACTCTGGTTTCCTCCCACAGACCAAAAACATGCATGTTAGGCTGATTGATAACTCTGAATTGTCTCTAGGTGTGTGAGAGAATGAATGGCGGTTTGTCTCTATGTGGCCCTGTGATGGACTTGCGACCCGTCCAGGGTGTACCCCGCCCCTCGCACAGTGATTGCTGGACATGGGCACCGGCGACCCCCGTGACCCAAAAATGAAAGAAGCGGGTAAAAGATAATTGATGGATGGATAGTATATTAGAAGAGATGTTGACATGAACAAACATGGAGGGAAGAAGAGAGAGAGAGAGAGAGAGAGAGAGAGTCTTTATTGTCATTTGCACCGCATGTGGTACATGAGATGAAAACGAGATTATGTACACGAGGTCCCAGTTACATCCAACAACAAATGAAAGAGAAAAACAGTAATAACATCTAGAACTAACTAAGAAAAACATCAACTAGTAATACACAGCAGCACGAACATGAGTTTGTATGAGCAGATGGTCACAGATGAACACAGATGAACACAGCAACAAGAAAACAGATCAGCATCAGTATGATGTGATATTTTGCAGTGTTTATTTTTTATTTTATTTTTATTTATTCATGAGTCTAACAGCCTCAGGGTAGAAGCTGTTCCTCAGTCTAGTGGTTCTACACTTGATGCTCCTCAACCTCCGTCCTGAGGGGAGTGGGGCAAAGAGTGAGTGTGCTGGGTGAGTGAGGTCTTTCATGATGCAGGTGGCTCTTTTCCTGCATCTGGAGGTGTAAATGTCTGTGATGGTGGGGAGACTGACTCCAACAGACTTCTGTGCAGCCTTCACCACTCTCTGCAGAGCTTTCCTCTCTTCAACTGTGCAGCCTCCATGCCACACGTTGATGCTGGAGCACAGGATGCTCTCCACTGCACACCTGTAGAAGGAGGTGAGGACTGGGCTGCTCAGACCAGCAGAGTCGCAATAAGCAGAGGAAAAGAGTGGAAAATTCTAAGCAAAGAGGAGCTCATGGCCTTCATTGGAGTGACCATTCTTGCACGAAGTGAGAAGAACTGGAATGTACCAATGAGTGTGCTCTTTGGGAGTTTTCTACACAACCCAAGGTACCCTGAACCTACCAACTGACATCACTGATGCAACTGGAAGATGTGGAGTGACAAAAGTTGCAAACAAGTAACAGGAGAGAGGCACAGAGGTTCAACAGAAGAGAAAGAGGTGCCAGATGTGTCCAAGAAACAAAGACCGCAAAGCCACCAATTGGTGCAGGAAATGTAGTACTCCAGTGTGTAATGGTCACAGCCAAAAGCAAAAAGTTTGTGACAACTGCGCACAGTGAATAGAGAAAATATGTTTGTGTGGGCACATGTGAGTGTACAGTGTTCTGGTTGTATGTTCATTCTCTTTTTTGTCCTTCAGACAGATGGACATTCTAGCAATAATTTTTGAAGATTTTTGATGTTATTTCGTGTGGAAAAAATGTTATAAAAAGTTATGAATAACCATATTAAATGTCAAATCAGTCTTTTCTTGACCCAAATATAATAAATATAACTGCCTTTAACCAAAATTAAAGGCATAATTTAAATTCATTGTAAAAACACATTGATTCTAATTGGGGTCATTTTTGACCCCACTCATGGAAGAATGTAGGTATTGGTCATTCATGCATCCTAGGGTTAAATAGCTCAGGAGGTGTTAAATTAGGTTCTTTGTGTGACATGATTTGACGCTGTGATGTTCCTGGTTCTCCACACGGGGGCGACTGGGTATTGTTCCTGAAACCAGACTGTGATGAAAAAACGTTAACAAAACAAGATTGTTTTGTTTGCTTTAAATTCTGTCCAGAACAGATTTCAAAGTTTGGCGTGAAACTCTTAGTGGCCAGATTTACTGTAATGGTTGAGGGTTTGAGTTTCACTGAATTGCCAACACACTGAAAAGTTTTAAAATGTTTATTAAAATAGAGAAGGCTGGAGCAGGTTTCACAGGTCACTGCATCAGGAGCTCTAAACAGGAGAGGAGACGGCGTCTTACTTAATCGGGGTTCACAGGCGTTGGTCGGTTTCCAAGAGGCAGATGGGTGGATAGATCCGTTTAGGGGCAAAAACACAGAGCAGAATCCAGAGATGGGGTCCGAGGTCAAAACCAGAAGAACTGAGGCAAAAACGGTAACAATAGGGGAGCAGGCAGGAATCTTTAAACCATGAGACAGGACCAGGATCGAGACGAGGAAGGCAAGATGAGACATGAAGGCTGGATAACTACTCAGGATGACCTTTTCATAAATCTGGCAGAGCTTGGGAGTGAGGCTGTGACTTATATACTGGCTGCAACAGGTGGATGATATCAAGGTTAATTAGCTGCAGGGCATGAAGGCAAAAAGAGCACTGATTACAGAGACTTGACTGTGAAGAGAAATACTAAGACAGGATGAACGTGGATCATGACAGCCAGGCTGTAATCTCACTCCTGTACTTCTAATCTCCCTCCTCAAATAAACAATTTAAATTTAAATACTGTAACATTTTAAATAAATAATCCAAACAGCATGGATCATTTATTTAAAATGTTGCAGTATTTGAATTTAAATTGAAGAGAAGAGAAGTGTAGCAGGACATCAAAGGGATGTCACACAGCTTCAGCTCTGCAGCATGGAGCACAAATGTTCTTCTTGATCAATGACACTGAAACAACTAAACATAATTCTAAAATAATTAAAAATAACTTTTAACACTTTTATATTTTGTGATTATGATTTTAGGATGTGACATACTATGAATTTTAAGTTGGAAAACAAAAGTGGATCGGTACATCTGGACAACAAAGGGTTAATCCTTCGCAAAGCTGCAGCAGGAGAAATGTGTGTGGTGGCAGAGATGGAGATCTGTGCACGTGGTGCAAAATCATTTAAAACAATTTATTTTAAATAAACAACCCATGGTCATCCATCAATCAGCCAACTGTGTCATGCCCAATCTTATTTTGAAAAATTGCAATATAGCAAATTTGAGATAAACCAACTGTGAATTATTGAGGGACTACTGTACATTGTGAGGACCAACTACTCCTTTTGGGGCCCAAAGCCTGTGCCCATAAGAAGAAATGCCATTGGTGATGCAGGGGTTAGGTTAGGGTTAGGTATGCACTGGTAATGGTTAGGTTTAGGGTAAGAGTCAGGGTTAGGCTATAAAAATGAATGAAAAATGTATGGAAGTCAAAGCAAAGTCCCTGTAAAGACAGAAAAATCAATGTGCAACACATTTAACCAACACACTTGCAACAAATTCAATACCCAGAAACAGAGATGTAGCTGTTTTGTCAATATATGTTGCAATATGTTTAATGACCTGTTTTTGCCTAGAGCTAGGAATGCTATGAATTAGCTATGAATTAGCTAACACTAATTAAAGCTCTATAACATTGTGGTTAAGTGATGTATAACCCTTTTTGTGCAGGCCAGGATTAGGGTTATGATTTCTTTCCACGGGTTTCATTAAAATTCCTAAGCCAGGTCTCTCTTGTAAATGAGTCCCCGAGGCTCAATGGGATTAACCTGTCTAAATAAAGGTTGAATGAAGAAAAAAAAGTCACTCATGAGAAATGTTGCTAACAGACAGACAAATGTTAACATAGTGAAAAGTAAAATCAAACCAGGTAAGTAACCAGGACAGAAAATGTGATATACAGGAACTAAGCTACAAGGAAGAAAAAGTATGATCTGAAAGATAACTGAGAAGCAGGGAGCCCATGTGCTGGTGAAGGTGACCACTGAAAAATTAGGATCTGAAGAGGCAACATAAACATTACATAAGACAGGACAATCACAACTACAGGTCTAAAGATAATGACACTTAAGAAAACCAGGCAGGAATGAACTCTAAATCCATGATAATCTCACTGACATTAGCACTAAATACAGTACAATAAAGATGTCTTACCTGGTGCACACTGCTGTGTATTTCTTTTTCAAAGTAGTTCTTCCCAAGTAGATTTTTATAAATGAGTTCCCTTGGGTCCAGAGGCCCGATTGGTTTTCTAATAGTTTACAAGATCTAATTAATTGCTTCTCTCTCCAACCATTAAGTTTAACTGTCTGTTTCGATGCTTCAGAGAAACTCCAATAAGAGAATCAGAACAAGCGTTCAATACAAAAACAACTGGACTTTGTTACAGAAAACGTTTCACCCTCTATCCAAAGGGCTTTTTCAATTCAAGGAGGAGGCTGTGTGATAGTGAAGTTATAAACAGGCTGACATGCCACGCACCAACCTATGTAAATAAGAGAAGCACACACGTGCACACGAGGAGACACTTCATCCTTTTTAAAATAATACATTTCTAAACTTCAACTGTAAAAATCTGAACAGAAGTCCTGAGATTGTTGTTAACTAAAATGTGTTTTTTATTTTATTTTTAAAGATGTGTTGAAATTAACAATATACCTGTGAGTAATCGTGTTTTTGGACACTGATACAGCCATCGATACATGCTTCTAGTTCAGCTTATTTACATATTTTACTCATTGTACTTTTATTGTTGAGCTATATGAGCCTATATGATGAAGAAACTTGCATTTGCACTGTGGTATTTTGATTGTTCATAAGGTATGCTCACAGAACATACAGGTATTATAGATGCTGGTGAAGATTCTCAGTCATCCAGGACATGATAAAATAAAAAAAGTGTTCAATACAGAAACAACTGGACTTTATTTGTAACAGAAGATGTTTCGCTCTTCATCCGAGGAGCTTTCTCAATTCAAAGAGCAGAGAGTGGGGATCAGGTTTTAAAAGCCGAGATAAGATACACACATACCTATGTAGATTGACAAATCACACCTCACACCTTAACAGTAGGGGTTTCCTAAGGTCTTTGTTAGTCCAGTTCACAGACAAGGCTCCTCTGTTCCCATCAAGTGTGAAAATTGTCTGGGAAACAATCTAAAGCTGCATTATACGTTTTTGAAAGTTGGAATCTGAGACCTCCTCCTCTATATTGCAACATATTATAGATGCTACTCATCTTAACTTAAAAGATTTGATTAACTGAGTAAGATCTGTTTGGCATCACAAAGCGTATTAAACAACAGAGGTGATTCTAGAATCTGTCCTTTTAGAGGGGCTTAGCCCCCAGGGTTGACAAAGGCTCTTGGCAGTGGTGGGATGTAACGAAGTACAAGTACAGGTAGTCCTGGACTTACAACGGAGATCCGTTCCTGCTCCTCGTCGTAAAGCGAATTTCGGCATAAGTCGGAACATACGTAAATACTTCACCTTATACATACAGTACTGTATTTTACCAAGCACTTAGCCTATCCTAACCCAGTACCCTACATAATTATTTAAAAAAAAAACATACATTTGAGAGCCATAATGAAGGAAAAAAAGAGTTAATTCCCTACTCTGGAATGCTGGTGAAGCCATTTCCTCCATTCCTCCGTCCCTCCCCCGGATTCCCCATTCGTTTACGTTGTAAAACTGCCGTCCGTAAAACAGCTACTTTTCCACAGCTGCTGACTGTCCAGCTTGGTCGAACAAGTTTTGTTTTATTTTTTGAATGTCCAGAGGACCAGACTTAGCTTTTTAGAGAGTACAGGGCAGCTGTAGCCTCCGCAGCTAGTAAAATCGGAAACCAGAAACTGCAAGAAACTGCGTAAATGGGCTTCAAAATAAAAAAATTCAAAATATATACAGTATATATATATATTTTTTTTTAAAGGACAACACCCACCATGACAGTAACAATTCACCATATAGGACAATTACTGTAATTTAATATGATGTCTATTTTCATTTTTGCATTTGGGCTAGGCGAGGGTTAAAAAAACAAAACAAATAAAACCCAGTCCCGAATGAATCCGGAAACCCGGCCGAAGAGTGCCGAAGTGTCATGTGACTTCAGTTACGTCTCCACCCAGAAGGTAGAAGGCAGGAGTGAGTTTCCATGGAGGTTTATGAGAGTGGGAGTTAAAACTGCATATTTCCTGGTGCATTTGTGTGTACATATGGACCAGCGCTCTGATTTTATTTATTATTTATTTTATAACACCGCTGCGGACCGTTGCTGCTCTCATTCTGCCCAGAGGAGCAAGCCGCGTGTCTCTGGCTCCTCGTTCCGCTGGTCACCTTTGAAGTTCCGAATTCGTGCCGACTCAGGGCTCTGCTCCGTCCCAGCCTTGTTGCGGGGAGCACGGGGGAGCACGCGCGCAGAGCTCCGCTGCGCGGCTGCCTTTTCTGTACTCCCGACCTGTCTGGTCACGGGGGGAGAGAATAAAAAGCCGATGCGGAAATGAATGAATTTGTCGCGATCAAGCGAATTAAACTAGTATGTCTACGTGGATGCTCGCTCAGAATATGATAGACATCAGTGAGCGACAGCAGGATTAATCAACAGGCAGCTTTAGGGAATATTTAAAAATGCTTCGCTTTTTTTTCCTCGCTCAGAGCAACGGTCATGGAAGTTGATGAATGCTTATTATAACTCCGCCTGTAACTCCAAGGCGGTCACTTTAGTGACGTGAATGCCCATGTGAATGCCCATATATGGAGAGGAGCAGATTTTTCCTGGAGCTTCTGCTAAAATCTGCTATAAATCATGAAATAACACATTTAGCGTTATTTCTCTACAATATAAATAAACGCTCCTGTATTATTTTTAAATAAACTAATAAATATTAATGGCGATGCAATTTGAAAACATGGTGGGTGTTGTCCTTTAATGCGAGGTGCGTCGTAACCACGAAATGTCGTAACTCGAGGCCGTCGTGAGTCGAGGACTACCTGTACTTCATTACTGTACTTAAGTACATTTTTTAAATGTATCTATACTTTACTTAAGTAGCAATGAACGCGGGTACTTTTGACTTTTACTCCACTACATTTTACATTAAGTATCTGTACTTTCTACTACACGTTGCGTTACAAGTTACATTCACATTGCATTTTTTTTGTGTTCGTTAGTTTGAAAGTAACAAATGGTGAGAGGGAAGCCGATTCATTGAATCCCTTCAAAGTGAGTAGGTAACGTTAGACCCGCCTTCAAGAAGAGCTAGACCAGTGACGTATATTCTAGTACATCATTGAGCTGGGGGTACCCGCCGCACTGCTAACACACACAAAATGGATTCCACCGCAGAGTCAGCTAGAAGATAGGCGCCACCCATGGCCTTATTGAAAGATTATTCAGAACAGCAGGACATATTTTCTTCAGTCACCAGACTGGACTCAAAAAACTTTGAAAACCAACTTCTTCTGAACTTGAACAAGAAATTCTTGCTGCAATATTAAAATGTGTCAGTTTGTGGGATGTTAGGACAGGAGATGAGACGTCTCCAAATGGCTCAACACTCAGGTCCAAGTTCTGAAAATTGTGTCAGGAAATTAAAATAGTGTTCACATTACAAGGTTGACTAGACAGTATTTTAACTAGAGTTGATGACAAACTGGAGTTGAAATGATCAGAGCCTGTTCCTTTGTTTGGTCTAATGCTCCTTTTTTCAGGCAGACAACTTTTACTTAAATGTGTTTACTGCAGTTAAAATGACACATTGGTTTTGCTTTGTGTTAAATAAAAACTTTCAAATGTATAATCATTCATCTTTCTTCTAAAAAAGTTAAGTCTGGTCCTCTGGACATTAAAAAATAAAAATAAATAAATTGTAGAAACGTTTCGTCTTTCGTCCGAAAGACTTCCTCAGTCTGAGGTACTGTATTCATCTCAGTCTTATAAATAGCATCTTCTCATAGTGGATCAACCAGTTTGCTGCTGACAGCCAAAACTAGCTGCTCACATGAATCAAGGAGGACCATCAGCCTAACAATCATGTGAGTAGCTGGTTTTGGCTGTCAGCAGCAAACTGGTTGATCCACTACTATGAGAAGGTGTTATTTATAAGACTGAGCTGAATACAGCTCTGCAGACTGAAGAAGTCTTTTGGACGACAGATGAAACGTTTCTACAATTTTTGTCGGTTTGTTTGTTTGTTTGTTTGTTTTTTTAATGTCCAGAGGACCAGACTTAACTTTTTTAGATTTTTCTACCTGGATTATTGAGCATGCATCAGGATAGTCCTCTTCTTATTTTGCTTAATGACATTTAACTCTGCATGTCATCTCTGAAATTCTGATGTGCAGAATCAAAAGTCCAAGTGTGAATTGTGTCACAGAGTAAACACAATAAAAACGTATTATCTGCAGCATTGTTCATTAAAATGGCTCAACACTATTAATGTATTAAAGAAAATATACATACAGTACACAAACTTAATGATATTGTAGACCATTGCATTAGGTAATATATTCAGCAAGTACTTTGACTTGTAATACTTAAAGTATTTTTAAAAGAAAGTATTTATGCACTTTTACTTAAGTAAACATGTTAATATGGTACTTCTACTTTTACATGAGTACATTTTTGTGTGTGTGTTTTTAATTTTTATGTACAGTACTTCTACTTTTACATGAGTACATTTGTGTGTGTGTGTGTGTGTGTGTGTGTGTGTGTTTTTATTTTTATTTTAGTGTTTGAGTACAGTACTCTCTCTTTCCACTGACTCTTGGCTTAAACAATATGGTAGCCTTTGGCACCAGAAGCGTTTGTAATGTGGGGGAACACCGTGGGGGGGGGGGGTGTCTGGGGGCACTCCCCCAGACATTTTTCAATAAAGAGGATACCATTTCCTCCATTTTGGTGTATTTTAACTGTTTGCTAAACATCTACATTTACCTACATATGTAAACACTTGATTCAATAACTATTTTAGAGTTAATGGCACAAGATGTAGCCTGACCAACAGCTCTCCTTTCGTAGCAGATGGCTGCTCATCCTGAGCCTGGTTCTGCTGGAGATTTATTCCTGTTTAAAAGGACTTTTTACTTTCCACTGTTGTCATTGTGTTTGCTCTGGGTGGGAGACTGCAACAAAGTGAAGATTCAACACAATCTGCTGGCTTCCTTAGATAGATAACTTTTGCTAATTGGCTTTTTTATGCGAATGTTTCTGTTCAGTGCCCTGAGACAACTTCTATTGTAACTTAGTGCTATATAAATAAACTGAATAAAATTGAATTGAATTGTGTGAATAGAACATGCTCCACTTCTCTTACACATCCTAAACACCCCTCCTTCCTTCAATGACAACTGTGTTGCAGCTCAAAATACAGTTGCACTAGTTAAAATGCTACATAAGTAGTGCTCCGCTCAGGGGCGCTGTATGGGGGGTAAAAGTTGGTACAATTCCAAGGGCCCTTGACTGACAGGGGCCCCAGATTGGCCTTTTTTTTTTTTTTTCATGGTGTGGTGGGACCCTGATAATAATACATTAATGGTAGTAGCTTTGTTTTTACTTGTTTTAACAGTAAAACTTAAATATTATCTCTCCCAGACCAAAAAGCAAACATCCTCATATTTAACAAACACCCCCCTGTATCTGCATGAAATGGTATGTTCCTAGCTGCTTTAGCTCACTTGACGCTGCTGGTGTTACTTTGCAGTCAGAGGATGACAGAGTAACAACAAACATGCTGCCCAGAAAAATCGTAAAATCAGGCTGTCAAAAAGGAAAGAGAAAAAAGAAAAGGAAGACAGACAAAGAAAAGGATGTCGATTTGTAACACAGTTTTTCCCCAAGAGAGGTGGGTAGAGATGTGCGTGATTATCAACCTGTTCGCTAGCTTAGCCTCCATTTCACGATGGCATATTATGCCATCAGTTTGAGTGTGCAGTATGTTACCACTGATTTGAGAGCAGATATATGAACTAACAATAATTTGAAGCGTGTTTGCGTTCAGAACACATGCGCACGCCACGCTTGCTCGTCGTGTCTCTGCCGGCGGCGGGGCTCCTCGTTTTTTTTTTTTTTTTTTTATCTTGCTTTAAATAGTGAATTGCATACTCTATGCAGACGGTTGCATGTACAATTCACTAACAGTAAATATTGTGCTAGTACCAGTATTGGACCAAAGGAAGCAAGCCTTTAATGTTATTTATGTAAAACTTTTGCTGGATCAGTTAGATTCTAGAGATGTGGCAAAAGCAGCTGTGCAGGGGGGCCCAATTGGATTTTTTGTCATGGGGCCCAATATTCCTGGCGGCCCCCCTGGCTCCCCTTCTCTCACACATCCTAACCCCCCACCACACACACACACACACACACATACACACATGCACTAGCTCCTGCAGGTAAGCGGCGTTTCGGGACAAATCGAGATTGCTGATTGGTCAGTCGCTGTTGAGCCTACTGGATTGATTGACCGGTTGTGTTGAGGATCCAACTTGTGCAAAAAAGTTGATAGATTTGAACAGATTAGCATAGATTTTACTGGTCCGTTTAGGTGTCATCATTTATTCCATATTTATTTGAAATGTATTCAATATTTTGGTGAATCTAAGTTTAGAGAACTGAGTTTCCTTGTAAAATCATAAATTAATTTTTCAGGGGTGCTAAGTTAAAATTTAGGGGAGCTTGAGCACCCCCCAAAAAAGATGCTAAAATATCCCATGTGAAACAATAGACAGATCTAAAAGTAGCACATATAACAGTACATCTAAGAGCAACAAAAATGTGCCAATCATCAGGTGATAGTTACCTACTCATTATTTACACTTTTGGCTTGCCAGACTCTTGATTGGCTAATGGTTAAAGGGGACCACATATTCAAAATTCACTTTTTAAAGTTTTTTTTACTCAACTTTGGGTATGTACTTCATAAAAAAACAGTCCTAGTGGCAAAAAAATGCACCCAGTGGTTTATTTACTCTAGTAAATTTATTTTACTGTGATAAGATACGTTTCGTTTTAAAATACTCTCGCATGTTACGTCACAAGCGAGAGAGGACAACCCACCCCAACCTGAGTCCAGCCCCTCACCTAGCAACCCCTGGTTAGGCTCAACCCACTTCTGTATTAAACACATGACTGTTGTTTTTCATGATTTCATCTCATCTTTTGTTTATATGTTCTTAATTTCATGTGTACAGCACTTTGTTGCAGCTGTGTTTTTTTAAATGGCTTTATAAATAAAGTATAATTGTTATTTTTATGTTTTAGTTCAATTTTTAGTGTATTTGCGATCGCTCCCAACGCGCAGCCGGCAAAAATTAAACGAGCGGACCCCCGGCGTAGGGACCTGCGGCAACGGGACCCTCTTCTGGCGCGATGGAGCGGAGCTTCAACTGTACAGCCTCGCTGCTGCCTCGCAGCAGCCTTGCAGCAGCGAGGACCTTCTCCTTACGGATTAATTTACGGGAGACACTTGGTGAACTTTGTGTTGTCTTGACTGGAACAGCGATAACTCCCAAAATCTCCGCGTGCAACGAGCGGAGCTGGCGAACACCGGAAGAGGAACAAGCTAACATTAGCTTCGGATTCGGGTGGTCTCATGCTAAAAGGAGCAGCAAATTGCGGCGCGCTCAGACGGGTTTCGGTAAGTTATCTTAAGCTAACACTAACAGTAAGTCAAATGAGTAATAAAAAAAGAGCTAATTTTAAAACAACAACACATTACAGATACTGGCTGTTACAGAGGGCGTAAACAGATCGTTGAAGGGCGTGGACTTCAGAACTCAGTATCAGAAACCGGTCGTTCAAAACGAAAGTTAAAAATGGCAGAATTAAAAAGGGTATAATTAATTATCTAAGAATTATTTTGTGTATTAAAATGAATTAATATTGTCAAGATAGCACACAGAAATAACATAAACATTTTAAATACTTACATGTGGTCCCCTTTAAGTAACTATTACATAAAGGTGTACAGGACAAGTCATTAATAAACATTAATTTAGTCTCACCAGTAGGGGATGGTGTACTACTCATGATTAACAGGCTTTATTAATTATAAGTCTGGTATACTGAAATGTTTGGGTAAAGTGCAGGTAACTGTCACCCATATATTAACTAAGCAATTTTGTTTACCCTTACTTTGAAGTGCCACTATTTTGGAGGAATATCTATGTAGTGATACCACCCGGTTGCTGAAACGCTTAGTGGTACACTTTTCTTGAGGTTCTCAAGAAGACGAGTGGACACTAGTTTATTACATTTATTTTGAATCAAAGGACACAAATTAATCAGAAGAGACTTCCTTTTTATTTGTGTTAATTCACAATTAATTAGCAGAGTAACCTTCTGTCATTTATATGAACATGTGATATTATGCTAATGTTAAATTTTTAATATGGTGAATCAAAACTCTGCCTAAAGTCAAGTATGTGTCAGACTGAACTTTCAGTTTTGTTTAGAAATGGAGAATACAGTTAATCAGTTGTTTTCATGAACATGGCTCCACAACTCCCTGACTTTCTCTAAACATTTCTTTCTGTTTCTGGCTGCTTCTGACTTTCACCTTGAATCTTGATAACGTCAAGTGACTTGGCTCTATCTTCCTTCCACTGGTTGTCCGAACCAATCAAAAAAGAACGAGTCACTGATCTCAGATCCTCTCTTAAAAGTTCTAAGCTTGTTGGAACTGACAGTTCTCGAGGATGCTGGGATGTAAAACATTCTCTCTAAGCTGTGGATGTTTGGTCAGAAGCCAATTAGACCTGCGTTTCTCAGCCAGGGTTACAGCAAAGCTTGCTGCAACTCACTCAAGCCCAGAGCTCTAATTTTGAAATAATTTTCCTTTAGGAACGTTTTATTTTGAAAACCAGAGAGTGGCACTACTTTTGCCAGAGAAGGCAGACTTCAACACGACGTTGAATCCGTAATAT